>JAQGAP010004220.1:0-10853 GCA_034697805.1 Orchesella bifasciata
AAACCCGATTACTTAATAAATTCACTTTTGAGCATAAATTCAAGTACTTTGTCTCAAATTCATTTTAAATGTATATGTATCTGTTATCCATTCAAGATAAGCAATAAGCATTCACCTTGGCATGTACCTGTCCTGTCCTCTATATAATTGACAGGAATGACGATATCTAATCACCTAACTTCATGCGTAGATTTCCCAATTAGCTGCTGCTTAAATTATTGTCAACTGTGTTACAAGAGAAAAATACAGATTTCCAGAAGTTCGCTGGCGTGATTCGACTTCAGTTCCAGGCGTAGCCTACAATCATGTTTAAATTAATTCTTTTTGCTCTCCTACTGGCTCCGCCAGTTTTCACCGAGCCACATAACATTTTCATAGATGCCCTTCGTCCATTCAGTGACGACCTAAGGTCATGGATAAGCACCATAGGAAGAGACGGTTCAGTTGACGATGTAGAGATTCAAGCTGACTATTTTGGATGCGATTTGTGCTCAATTATAATCCCTTTGGTGGACTTAGCTTTAGGAAATTATACTCCAGGACAAATTCAGCAAATGGTGATCACAGCTTGTAAGATACTAGATCTTGCTCCTCAGCCGGAAGTTTGCGAACCAATCGTCAAATCTTATGCATCGCAGTTCCTTTATATACTATCCGAAAAAAATCCACACCGAGAATACTTTTGTGCCATCATCAACTCAGGATGTGGAGAAGCCGCCTCAGCAGTGGAAGACTGGAGAGTTGTGGTGGATAGGAATAAACCTGAAGTTGTATCCAGACCAAGGATTCCGGTATTAATTGACACTAATAATGTATAAATATTACATTGTAGGATTTATAGTAATAATTATTGTTGACTTTTTCAAATCAGGACGAGGTCGACACAGTTAAAATTCTTCAGTTTACGGACATCCATTTAGATCCAGACTACAAGGAAGGAACAACTACAGACTGGTGTGTGCCTTAGCTTTTTACTGTTCACTCTTTTGATGTCATTCTCTAGAATAAATTTACTTTCTTTTTAGTGGGGAGGGTATGCCTATTTGCTGCAGGGAGGTTTACGGAGAGCCACCCAACAGCTCAGTTAGGGCTGCTGGAAAATATGGTGACTTTAATTGCGCGTTACCCATCACCGCTCTCGATGCAATGTACAATCATAGCAAAACTGTTCATGCGGTAAGGGTTCATAGTTTGTCTATCACCAATGTATGTATGTTCACAGTTATATATTAGACATA
The DNA here is from genome assembly GCA_034697805.1 of Orchesella bifasciata. Taxonomy (NCBI): domain Eukaryota; kingdom Metazoa; phylum Arthropoda; class Collembola; order Entomobryomorpha; family Orchesellidae; genus Orchesella; species Orchesella bifasciata. Next base: position 1,239 of record JAQGAP010004220.1, read on the forward strand.
TTATTAATTTACATCGCCAACTGACTTTTTTGCAGGATGCCAAGTACATTTTCCTGACTGGAGACTATGTTCATTCTGGGGTTTGGTTGTACAGCAAAGAAGAGAACTCTCGAGCCATCAGAGAAGCAACAACAAGGCTACCCGAAGCATTTATTGATTCAAAAGCCAAGATATATCCACTCACTGGAAATCATGAGCCTCATGTTGTAAATCTATATCCACCCGTCAAACTGTGGACTAGGAACGATACGGCTGATGGCGAAGAGACGGACGAGTTCAGTCTGGCGTGGTTATACGAACTAGTGTTGGCTCCATTTATTGAACGGGATGCTAACCTCCTTCCGCAAGAAGAAATTGAAAGATTCCTCCAGTACGGGTTTTACAGTGTCTCCCCTGAACCTGGGCTTCGTCTTATCGCAATTAACACGAACATTTGTTACGACCAGAATTTTTGGTTAGCCTTTGACCCTATTGATACCAATGGTCAGTTGAAGTGGTTGGCAGAGGAGCTGTTGAAAGCAGAAACCAAGGAGGAAAGCGTTATTATCATAGGACATGTCCAACCAGAGGGCTGCTGGCCGGTGTGGAGTAACAAATTTCATGCAATCATTAACAGGTTTGAAGGAATCATTAGAGCCCAATTTTATGGACATTCCCACCGACCCCAGCACAGGGTCACTTTTGAAAAAGGTACGACTAGAGGAACAAGCGTGAGTTTCATTGCGGGAAGTGCACTCACTGATGGTATGAATCCTGGATATGCTGTGTATCACTTTGATGGAGTGAGAGATGGTCGCACTTGGGATGTTGTGCGACAGGAATTGATAATTATGAAGCTGAATGAATCAAATACCAAGGAAGAGCCAGTGTTTGAGACGCTCACTGATACCAAGGAACATTTCGGGATGAGAGATCTTAGGCCTCAGAGTGTGGTAGATTTGGCTATGAGAATGATTTGCGATCAGCAACTGCTTGATAATTACCTTACGTAAGACAATATACTAATTTCCAAAAATCATCAATAAATATGTGCCTCAACAGCATTGATGCAATCTTAAATTCGTTGGTATTTTGTAAATTATCAGATTCTACAGTAAAGGAGACGATTCTAAATCCCATTATGACTGCTCCATTCAAAACAACACTTGCAAAGCCAGCATCATTTGCAATATTGTCAGCTCCGATTCCAGCGACCCTGCGCCTTGCACAGAAATGAGACGAATTATCGACCGCACATCATGCAGAAATGGAAGGGAGGATCAGTCCAGCAGCAATCATAATATTAGCAACATTCCTCTGCTAGCAATATCGTTCCTCTTCTTTTGTTTGATGCTCAAGCATTAACTCATTTATAAGCTTGTCATTAATTTATTCACAAATATCATCATAAATCAATCATGAATTAATAAACTTGATGTATTCGTTCTCCGACTCGAGCTAAAAGGATTTAAATTTTTATTCAACTCTTACAACTTGAACAAAAGGATTGCATTGACCAAATGATCTAAAATTTGTGTGCAATATAATATGCCATTGAAGCATTACCATCAATACTGAAAAATGAGCCAAAGCCAATCCGTAATGGAATTAGCGATTTCATTTTCATCTCCTCCCACTTCAATTGCCTTGTTCTATCCAGCGCTCTTTTCCGTATTGTTTCAACCCTTCTCCTTTCCAACGTTCCCTCGCAAAGCAGTTTAACTGCCGTCAGTTTTGATAACAGTACAACAACTATGATTACCATAAAAATGCTTCCAACAAAGAACAAAAAGTATAGCACAAGTGGGACTTTCCCATAACCGACAACTACTACCCACAGCGTTTCCACCGCCATCCAGAATCCACCACCTAGACAAATGAGAACCAGATCGGATACAAACTCCTCCATCATGGAGTACGTAATTTGGAGATGTAAATGTACCCGAATGAACTCTGAATTTCTTGCTATGCCATTCAATATGATTAGTATTTGTTCCACAGTGTTAATCACGACTAAGCTGAGTGAAGCTATTACTGCCATTGTTCGGGCACACTCAGCAACGCTGAGCCCAATTAGGAAGGCGCGTACTAGCATTGAGTTGACAATTACATTGATATCCCTGTACATTGGATTGGGTAAGATGAGTTCAAGTATGAAATAAGGTGCATCATAATCCTCAACTGCGGTCATGAAAGCAATCACGAACGGAGAACCGGCACATGAAATCACGCCGATTAGTAGCATGAAATCCATAATACCATATACGATTCCAACTCCTCCAGCCGGCGAAATGTCTCTTGACCGATAGTCTACGTAAGGTTTAACAGGCACAATTTAGTAAATACGATAATGCACAAGGAAAAAATATAATTCTTTTTCTTACTCATGACAAGCCGTCGTTCAAAAACCATGAGATGGTTAACTCCATGAAGGACTGAGCCTTTGCTCTTCAAAGCAGCCCAAGCAACAACTACAGGACATAGTTGTAGTATGCTTGCAGCAATCAGAACGACTCCTTGCACTGGTTTAAATTTTTTCCATGGTTTGACGAGCGCTTGTGCCACTGCCACTAAAGCACAGGCTACTCCCAGAACAAAAATATTAATGATTCTAATGTACCATGGGATCCATTTGTACTTTGGTTTGAGAAACACCAGTTTACTAAAATTAGGGCTCCAGTGGAATGGGAATGGGTAGATTTAAATGAAAAGTGTGTGTAATAGCTTGAAGCATACTTTCTGAAGTTCTGACAACATACTTCTAAATGTACCTTGCTCGGGTTATGCCATATCATGACTGAGTCCCTTCGGCTACTACTTTCCAACTCAAGTATTACTTATCGTCGTTGGATAGTTATCAAACTGTTTATAAAATGGACCTTTCAATTTACATCTAATATTGCTCATACGTTGTTCTACAAAACCATTTCTAAAAAAGCTCCTTAACGAACAAAGTATTGCTGCTAAAAAATAATACTAAAATAACCCAAGTTGAAGTTAATATACCAACGGTAATATGTAATTATAGAGAGTCAGATACATTATCGGAAATTATGTTGGCAAATATATGTTATTCTTTCCAATTTGTAAAGTTTGGTTTCTGTTTTAGGTAGCAATTCAGCAACCATTCATGACATTATTTTAATTTCGTGCCACTCAGAGGTTGATTACATAAAGCATTTCAAAAATATTCAAAAACAGATTATCGATTTATGCACCATACTTGTTTTGTTTAGATAAAATTTTGGCTACATATATGAGCTTGATTCGGTAAATTCAGTTTACAGTTTGTATACACCATTTTCATCGTTCGTTTTATCATCTCCCTATTTGTACTACAATTGCTTTTAAAAATTTGAAATTGCACAAAGATTCAATTAGGAGTATAACAAGCTATAATTTAGGATCAGGTCAAGCTTTCCATTGTCTAATCATCTTCCTATCCATATTTGACGCAGTTAATGACATGTAATAGAAAACCAAATCCGCAGTTAGTTTGGTTTTCGATTTTCGAATCCGTTTTCCAAACATGAGTATTTTTCAACACAGCATAAAATGATATAATCCCATATATTACCATGCATAAAATGCCGAAGAAAGAGTGTCATCTTTCATGTAATATTTTGTACAAACTTACTTCAACTTCACTATGATATTGCAAACGTGCGGCTGCACTGCTTTACATATTTCTTCCATTAGTTTTCAACAAGTTAAAGCAACCCTACTCTGAGTTACTAAATTAGAGATATAAAATTGTACACTCTCTCACGGGCCGCTGTATAATATGGAGAAAATGCAAAAGCCGTTGGCATACATGTTAAAACTCAGCAATGTATTCTATACTACATGAGTGCTCATGTTTTCTCAGGTTTCTTACCACCGTCATCGCCACAATCGACAACTGTAAAAGCATGGTATTTCTTTAAATCAAAATGGCTTCTCAATTCTTTATAAAAAAATGCCTTTTATGCAAGATGTCTTTTCTACAGTCAATTAGGCTCCGATGGAATAATTTTTGTAAACGAACATTTTCCAACTAAATATCCGGAGTTACTGGATTATAAACTTTTTTTTAAATACAAAAAACTATGATTAAGTCATTGACTACTTAAAATCTTACATTTCAACCGATAAGTCTGAATATCAGTTTCCCTCCAAAGTTATCAGAATACAGGTAGGATTTGTTGGAATAGGTGAATTTTTATGCATTCAAAAATTAAGTGTAAGGAATATGATTAGAAATTTTCTATTGATCAAAATACACACTAGAGTCCTAGACATCAGTAATGTCTGAGTTACTGGTTAGCAAACTTTTGGGCAGGAGAGTAGTCAGTATACTATGACTTTGCATTATTTTTATCGCCAATATAAGAACTTAAAGCTTGAAACGGGATTTATCTTCGTTTAGTGAGATAAACCGAAAAATATCGTCATTTAAAAAACACTCTTGTTGGCATCATGGAAGCATCTTACACATATAAGTATAGACAATGTACTTCTCTCTCTAGTTTCTTATGTTATCTAAATGGGAAGGACTTCCATTTTCTGGCTATATGCATGCAAACAAACGAATACAAAGAATGTAGATCAGTATCAGACAGTACGAAAAAGTTTTGAGAATTGTATGTATTTATGTATACTATACTATTCTCTTCTCCAAACCTTACTTATGTGTTGGTGGTGACAGAATCTTATCTAATAAAGATGCCTGCCTGCAATTCATCACGTAGTGGGTAATATGCTCTACATATAAAGCTTGCAAAATTTCAATCAAAGTGCAATCAGGATATACATAATATCTGTATTTACTACAATATATGAGTACCTCCTTTTCTCCTCCTTCTCCGTCTCATCACTGCCATCCAGTCAACCCTAACTTGGTGACAATCGCGAGAAGAAGCTCACTTCCACGCTGCACCTAGTTCCGCAAGGATATCAGAATCACATCTTCAACTTCAGCAGTAGTTAGACAAAGTAGGGCTACAGACATATTCTTGTTTTTTGAGCTGAGTTGAGTGTCATATTTTTGGCCGGTAGCGGTGGCGTGACAATTTTATAGAAGATCAGGTGGAATAGTTTTAAAAATTATTGGAAAGGGAAAAGCATTCAAATTTACTTGTCTTTTGACTTCTCGTCATTTGCCATTTGGCATAATTGAAATGCCGCCGCATTTCGTGAAAAAGCTTCGCTGGAAAGCTAATAGTTTTGTGGACACCAAAGCAGAAATGGAGTTTTGCGGCATGTGGAAAAGGGTTTGGAAATTTTTTGCCTGCAACTTCGATCAAACTGTCCTGGGACTCGTCCTCACTCTGCTGTGGATCCAAATGGTAATTAGAAGTTATATTTTTATTTGAATTCCCATACACGAGTCTAAATCCATATCTCTATCACACTTACAAAAATAATATGGTGAATAAAGTTTTATAGCCTAATTCAATCAATGAATATGATTGGGTTTGTGGCTGATTGCATTTGGACATTTAGAATAAACAATTTTCCTCAGGTTTTCTAATAATTGTATTTCTGGTATTTCTCCTGTGAACCCTAGTACCCGTGTCTTTTTGGACTCACTAACATGTTTGACGTTGAACCGATTTACTCCATCGATAGCCTGCTTTCTCTGAGGATTGGAAACGCGACTGAAACATCATTTACAATCTCTTCAGGTGAGATTTTTATAAAAATATGGTTTATCTGAAGCTTTTTGTTAAAATAACTAGTCCTCCTCTGTCAATGGTATGTAATTTTATTATGTATGATTTTTACTTTGGTTGGTTGTGTAGAAAAACTAATGGGCCCTTACACTTTTGTTTGTGCACTCGTCATGTTTATGGTGATTGTTGTTCATGTAAGCTATAAAAATAACAAATACAAATAATTATAGTCCAAAACTTGAATGTTGGAGAGAACTGGAGAAGTATTTCATGAAAATTTATAGTTAACTAATGTTCCAATGATTAATTTTGTGTTGCAGGTTGCCCCAACTGCCGTTTTAATATTTTGCTCATGCAGCTCAGCGGTGACTCTGATTTGCATGATTGCCCAAGGTTTCTCAGTGATTTTGTACAACTCACTACAAGTCATGCCAATCATTTCCTGGATTCCAATTGTGTACGTTCGGGTGAATGCCCTTCACATCTTGCTCATCTATCTCGTCTTTGGTATGAGACTACTTAAGAAAATCTGTGTCCTCACTTCTTGCGACAACTCCACTGAAGATGACAAATATGAAGATGGTTCCAGACAAAGCAGCGACGACGACGCTGATGATGAGGAGCAAGACGACTGTTGGAAGGACTGTGAGGCCTCTCCATCAGGCTGGCTGGTTGGATCAACTACTCCACAAAAAGCTGATACTGTTCCGGGTAATAAATTAAAAAAAGGTTGCTGCGCGGTTTGTACCAATTGCAAGTTCACACCGGTTTCAGGCCGCCGTTATGCTCAGCCTAAACGGGTGATAGGTCATTCCATTGAGATTGAGCAGGGAACTGGGCGGCGAACTGCAGCCTTTACCAGAGCTATTGCTAACATTTTGACTAAGTTAAACTGGCAAACAAAAGATTACAAGGAGCAGATTGTTGATGGTGAATATGGCACCCATCACTTTGTTGGGTTCCCCGATTATCCTCCTGTCATTAAACCTGATGGTTTGCCAAATACTTCTCCCAATAATCCCAAGAATTAGGATTTGAAAACATGATTTGCTTCATAAAGTTTTGGTTTTCAATTTCATTTCTTTGAACTTTTAATAAGGTATTTAATCAATTCTTTCCATATACCATTGTTTTCACTTTTAGTACGGTTTTGAACTGCCATTTAATCCATTTTTGATTTTATGTTACCCTAGTTTAAATGCATACACATTTTATGGTAATAATATGCAACGCTATATTTTCCTTGCAGTGGTGTTGTACTTCTCTCACAATTATCAATATTAATTTAGTAGAATATCACATGATTATGATTTGAGTTTGAATTCTCTGCCTTTTTAATATTGAATGTGTAATTCATACATCTGAAATGTATTCTCGATCCGTTACCTCTTTTTATGTTTGTTTTGCTTCCAAAATCATTTTTGTTTCACTTACAGCTAACAATAATTTCATGAAGTTTTAGAATTTTAGATTTAATTATAGAGCTTTAATTTGATTTGATTTTTCATTTGTATTTTTGTCTGTATTGTATGTATGTGTATTTAATTGAAGAAGATATTACAAATTATGCTTTTTTTTTGTTTTTTGGATTTAAGTTTAATAAAGTTTTTCTTAGCAGCAACTCATGACCAGCATGATTAACTATATTTATTTTAATACATAAATGCGATAAATTCGTTTTAATGGTATACGAACATCTACTAATGTCATCTTACTGCTCATCGTCCATCGTGTTGCTGGAAGAAAGGAAGAAACGTCTTCCAACTCCAATGATCATTGACGCATGCATTACATATGTACTAGCATCAAATTTTACTGTCTTTACTTTATGTAACAGTCGTTGCCTTCTTTAGAGTTTAATCTCGCTACATCATTGTAGTGTGCCCAAGAATTCACTCATTCAAGCTTTCACACAACATGAGCATATCACCAAAATGAGAGTAATTTTCCACTTAAGGCTTCTAACTACATTCCATATTCCATACATATACATACAACTACATTCCATTCTCAAGATAAATAGAAAAATGGATATTTTATTCAATCATTATCATCTTAAAATTTAAAAGTATTGAAAGATGGTTTAATTTAGATTTTCATTTGGCAAAGTTCAGAGTATGGAGGATGGAAGTAAGTTGCATGATGTTGTACGCAGATTAGAATTTATTCAGGCATGTTGTAATATATATCGCAATCAGGTACAGAATTGGAAACCCTTCAGTTTCAAAATGCGCTATAACTACAGTTCTCAGAACATCTAGCCATTTCTATTACGAAAACAATTCCGAATTTTTCTTGATACAGAAAAAAATGTTCTGATCATTTAAAGGGGAAAGGAAAGTTATTTTCTATAAAAATCAGAGAAATCTTATGCAATTTAAATTTGCAGTTAGCGCAGCACTACTACAGTACGCCACGTTTTAATTTCCTTCTTCGTGGATGCTACCCACTCAAACTTCCTTGGGAAGGCAATGTTTTTTCTACTTTTATGCTAATATACGAGTATTCGTAATAAATTATATGCGTGCTAGAACATTTCATGTTAAAATTTGAATTACAACTTGATTGTTGCATGACCGAAATTACACCAGATCGTATATAATTTACAATTAATTATACATATGTTTGCGTTAGTGTTATTGTGTGACCAGCTTCGTCACTTGTATTGACTTGACGCTAATGGCCTGCATGTGCGAAAAAATAATGGGATGATGATTATGTTGATGAGAATGGTATAATAAGTAAGTAATGCTATGCAAGTTGCAGAGCATCAAAAGTGCAGCTGCATTGGTGTTACTGTTCCAATAAACACTTGTAGTTTTTACTTTGGCTGTTTGCTACTTTAAAATGTACCCACAATTATGCAATAAATCATGCAAATGCATTTCATCCTTTGCGAAACTTGGTTTTGGTTTCGTTTCAAATAGCAATAAAAAGGTCTTAGCATTTAGCGTTTTGTATTATTTTTACTGTCTCGCTCAAGACCTCCATAAAATCCTTATCTCAATAACATTTATAACTAAACCGGTAGTTTTTTTTGTTTCTGTCGCCACTTCGATGAGCTCAATTATCAAGAAGGAAACTTAATATTTCTGTTTACGTTTTGGTTACATTAATGCGTCGCGAATAAGCTGCATGTCTCAGAGATAAGGAATGGGTAGGTCAAATGCATAAAATGCAACTGGGTTTATATTCCATATTCGGCAACTAAAGAACTAGAACATTCTACATTATGCATCTAATGACGTTGTTTTTGCAAGCTTCAGCCAGCTGCAACATCCTATTTTGTTAATACTAACGTTTGTCAATAAACCCAACGAAAAATTAACGTATTTCATTTCGCCCCAACCAGTACATCTTCGGTTCGCTTCGCATTCATTAGCGAATGCTGGGATGATTGATGAACTTGGAATTTCTTGTTAAAATACTTAGGCACCAATCAATTAGTTGATGATTAGGAACTATCGCTAAAATACTGGTTTTCTCACCCTTTCATTTTCTGTTGACATTTTGTACATAAAAATTAACGAAAAAATGAATACAATCAATAAACTAGATGATAACAAAAACTTACTTCGATTTAATTTGCAGTTTACTCTGAGAACAGTATCAAACTTTCCATCATTCGTCAAATCGCAGCCGCAGCCCCTTCTCTATTCATAAATATTGATAATGTAGAAGAATAAAGAATGCATATTCTTGTTTTATTACTCTCGTTCACACTGCCAATTTAATCAACAAAAGATATTCATGCAGACAATGTCAAAGAAGAACCAAAAATTAGCTAAAAAATTACGGAATATTAGTATTGCTCTCAATATTTTAATCCCTTCCATCATTCATGCAAATTAGTGTGAGTTTACAATTGACAATGTCAGTTTTTTACATTCCTTCCAATTCCAAACAATACCATTGCGTAACAAAAATACAAAAGACAAACAAGAATTTAATTTTTTTATTCTCAGACCCAAAATAAGCACAT
>JAQGAP010004221.1:0-10851 GCA_034697805.1 Orchesella bifasciata
GTAAAGTTTTAACCATTTTGTGTATTAAACAAGTGTTACGTTCTTTTAATGAGCTAAAATTACAGTACAAAAAATACTTTTCATTTGAAAAATCTGGAACAGAGCATATCTTGCTTCCGCCACCGCTCAAACTGGCACCCGCACAAATAGGCTTTTGCGATTCCCATATGCCCAAATTATTGTCACGTGTCGGAATTAAATTTTTTTACCATTATATAATTTTTCGTTTTATGATCCTCCCTTATATTTTGCGATGGAGTCTCATATGATTTAGTAACATACAGTGCGACATTCTGTATCCACAATTCCGACTGAAATAAAATAAATTATATATACGCAATTCATCCATCTACGTATAGAAAGGAAAGTGGTGTAGTAGAATATGTTGAAAATGATGGCAGAGTTCATTGCTACTGGAAATGAAAATGAACGACCATCATGTCTACACCACTTACTCTTACTGGGCTCCTGGTATGCTATCTTTCATGTAGAGGAACTAGTAATAATCCCATAAATCTTTTATCCTTGTCTTCACTACCAATTTCCGGATCCGTATTCTTTATCGCTACAAACGGGCTCTTAAATCTATACTCTCATCGATTTCTCTCACAAAAGGATTGCGTATGAAGTCCTATACGCAATCATTTCTACTGCTGTTGCTCTTTTTATGTATTACATTACGCACATTGCACCATATCATTATCTCTGGAAGATTATCATCAGTTCTGATTTTGTTGCTACATATATCAAATCAAAATGAATATGTTTTATTGAAATATGAGCACGCGCTCAAGTTACTGAAGAAAATAACTAAGAGTTGACACGTTTCTCGCAGGAAGTTGGAATATCAAATAAATACTGAAGCAGTGTACAGCGACAATATGAAGTGAAACATACTTTCTCTTTCATCTTGCCTTTTTGACTTTCTGGTGCTCACTTTGAACTTTGTATCATGTGTCTATTTACATTTTCATATTGTGTTTCCAAAATTTCATTTAATGTTCCACAAACCAATCTATGAAGACATACAGTCGCATTTGATTACATGTACACATTCAAACTTTTCTTTTCAAATGAGATTTGTTTCACAACAGTGGGTCTCAGTTTCAGATATTACACTAAAGCGGTTGACAGATTCTTTCCAAAAATAGCTTTAGATTGCTCCATAGTTTAAAAGCACATCATCGACTTTGCAATACCGAAATTATAGTATAAATAAGTCTGAAAATGTGGCAATAAGCATTTGGATACTTATATATAGCTCGTGTATGTGCTCAAGCGAATTTAATAGCTTTTAAAATTAGAAAACGTTTCGTAATAAAACTAAGGTATTTATTGCGATATACCAACATTTTAAAGAAAGGTACAAAAAAGAAATGAAATGTAATACCCCCATTGCGAAAACTCCACCTGAATCATCTACGTCTTAACCTTTCAATCGATAGGCAACCTACACAGCTACCAAATCCTGGAAAAGCCATGTTGGAAATTTGAAAAGATTTGGACTGGAACTGCTGGAAACACAATACAATTTGAGCAATACAAATACGTAAAAATATTTGTTGACTCTTGTAGTTTATTTTGGTTATCTGAACAGAATACAAAATGATATGACCTAAAGTTTCACAATACATTCAACATTTGCACATGCATGCTCACATCCCATCTCTTAAAATAGATACAAATGGCAGAAATGTTGAATGCACAAGCCAACTGCTGTACCTCCAGAATATAAATATCCCATTATTGCAAAAATTATTCTAAAAGTTGCTCTTCCTCCCACAACTTTTATTACAAAAAGTGGGCTTACTTTTATGGCAGTTTTTGGTTGTTATTTTTTTGTTACTCACAATCAGACATTGCCTTCGTTTTTTCCTCCCTTTCACTTGACTCACCTACACATTGTCCACTTTGTTGCACCAGTTTCTCCAACACCATTCCATTCCATACCATTACCACACATGACTATGACCACCACCACAGTTTTAGTGTACATTTTAGATAAGAGCTTTTGAAAAAAAAAACAAGCCAAGAGTTTTTATGCTGATGCTGACAACGATGTCGGTTATTTTTCAAGTTGGTGTCCGACCAATGATGTATGGCTCTTTACAGAAGTAGAAAACTGTGTATTAGAAAAAAATCATACAAAGAGAATGCCTCCGGTTGAATTTATCCATTCAAAAAGTTCAGTGAAAGCGACGCTAGCCTCATGTACGTCGTATAAAATTCAAGAAAAAGCCCATTTTCCCCGATTATTGCCATCCTCTCTAGTCCATCTGCGTCGATAATAAGGTGTAGCTTGTACATAGTGCAAATATACACATTTTCTAAGTACATAACATTTATATCGCATCACGCCGCACCAAGTTCTTCAACTTGTCCCGAGAGTGAAAATACAGAGAAAGCTAACATCCGTCGTGTTTACTTTTATCTCGCGGAATTTCTCCTTTAAAAAAGGAAATATACTTCAGTTCAAAAGAAATGGAAATCCCTATTCCGACACAAGGAAATAGATGCATGCTTGCCTTTCTCCTTTTACTTTCTACATAAAACAGGAATACATGCATTTGATAGCAAATATGTGAGTGTGATAAAGCATTCATTCCTTTTATTATGCATTTAATATAATATCCCTTCCTCAGCAAAATATTTCTCATATTGAGCGACACAATTCACAAACCATTGTGATGTAATGTACAAGTACAAAGTACATAACATACATACAACCCAAATAGAGACCCGTTAGCAAATAGAAAAAAGGCCGCTGGGGAAGGTAAATAAAAAGTATCATGTGTTTTTTAATACCATCCCATAATATCCTGTATATATCAACAGATCTCTTGAGGAAACAGTGAACAGCTTAAGTGCAATATAAAAATCACACACTATGGACTTTTCCCTGCAAGCCCCGTTTTATATCATGCATACACGCACCTATAAACAGCTAAAGAAAGAAAACCCTATGGCTTCATATTCGCGAGTAACTGAACTGTAAAATAATAGGAAATGCTCTCTATCTAGGTTACTTTAATCTTTGCACGGCATTTTCCTTTCTTAGTTCTTCCCATGTCCATTTTATGAAGGATACAGATGTTATAGCACATTACTATTACTTGTTGTAACCATCAACATAACATCAACCTCTTTTTTCCATATGGGATCCTGTCCTTTTCACTCATGAATCCATCTGTTTTGGAACGCTGTTATTGACTTGCATAGTCCTTAAATGACTGGTGAAGTATTGGAGAATAAAAAAACTGTACGCTTTGTTTTTCCAGCTCTTCTTAGCTACTTCCTTTTGTTCTTTGAGCAGATTGGTTGTAGAACAGGAATTATTTACGACGTAGTACAGCACAATGAAATGTAATATCATCAGTTGTTTCCGAGAATGTAAATATCAAAGAGAGCTAGGCACAATCATCAACAATTGGAATCAGACATGAGACGAGACTCAGTCCTACTTGTTGTGTTGATGCAATGGCTTCATTTCATTTCAAATGCCCCCAAAGACGATAGAAAGGATTAGGATGATGGCAAAGAAAGGGAAAAGAGAGAGTGAATGACAACAGTATCATTCTATAGGCATCTGCTAAATAAAAGTACGCCCTGTAGGCTCCCATAAATACCATAAACGTGTTTATGGCCGGGTATAGCTCATTGGAGGAATTATGCAATATCATCCAACCAAAGTACTGAGACAAACAACAAGTTAAGAACAACCAAAAGGAACCCATTACATTACGAGAATGTTTTATATTGTATTAACAAGTTTACGGGGTACATATACATACATATACGCAGTTGTTGTAGTATTTGGGTTTAATCTGCGTTGTACTCCGAGTGGAATGAGATGAAAGTAAGAAAAAGACTGGGAGTTTGGGCTTGTGCTCGATAAAAACTTAAATGGATAGGATTAAACTTGATCCATCTTTTCTTGTGCAACCAGAACCAGATGGATTCGCAGAATAAACAACGAGAATAGTTTGGGTTGGTGGTGGAGTAGTGAAAAGAGGAATAAAAGCGTGGAAATTCCATTAGCCTTGTATAAATGGGTTGTGAGAAAAGCGTTTCCACTTTCCACCATCCGAAATTGCAGAAAATTCATATAAATTGGGATGGCTATAGCTAAATTAAAGAAAGAATTTGACTCTTTGAAGAAGAAGAAAGCTTTCTCACCAACGAGAAACTCATTTGACCTTCAACTAGACTAGCAACATGGTGGCATGTGTGTGTGGATACCAGATGTATTCATATGTAAATATTATGATGAATATGAGAAGTGGGAACAAACAGTTGAAATTGGAGCAGCAAAGTATCTTTACATCCTTTTGTCTTTCGTAAAAATTCTTTTGGACCCTGAAAGAACTGGTTTAGTCTGGTTGGGTGCTCTTTTTCCTTTTCCCCTCTCTCTCTCTGACTCTAACGACCTTACTAGTTGTTCGCTATCGTGTAGGTGGATGAGAGTGCAGAGAAAAGTTTTCAGGGAGAAAATTCGCTTATTCATCTTTGGCTCTCTGAAAAACGTTGCATGTTACGATACCAAAGGTGCACTCGAAAAGGGACACGTAGTTTCATCTGAACAAAAAAGAAAGAGCTTCTATACAAAATCACATGGGAATTTTTCATAGTTCTACTCTACCCTTGTTCCTGCCAACTAATGTGGATTTGCCCACAGTCTCCAAGTCTAGTTGAGTAACGAGGAGGAGGGACCCTGAGTCTCCGCTGAAAAAATATGGTTTTTTTCTTCCTACAATGAAAATAGTTCATGTCCTATACAGAAAATGAAACTGGCGAACACAACGACGACATCATCACCAAAACTAATACTACAAAGAAAAAGGAGAGTAGGAATCTTGGTGGTGGTGGTAGTGGATTAACGTCAGCACTACAAAAACATACCACAGCATCAGAGCACCTACATGTTATGTAATATATCTATGTTACCTTAAGCAGAAGAATGGGACTAGATCCCTTTTTCTACGCTAACGCTTTCCTTTCATCTCTCCAAAATATAGAGATACTTCACTGTCATGAGAGTAGAGTATGGCAGTGGCAACTTTAGCAACGTAGCTACACACGCTCTCCCTTCCCATAAATAACATTACATTTCAAGTAGCAATACCAATGGTTCTAAGTCCTAAACTGTGCATCCTTATAGATGATATTAAAAGGGAAAGTTAGTGCTAGGGCTACATACATTCATTCGCGTTCAAGGCTAAATTTTGGGTCCACAGAGGAAAAAAGAAGCAACGTAATAATAGCAATGGAAAGGACGCTCTGGGTGCTGCTCTGCTGGTTCAACCAAAACTTTCAAAAGTGATCAGAAGACGGGAGAAAGGCTTTACAATAACTTTCCCGTTGGTGCTTATACGCTCTTCTACCATTTTATCCCTTAACTTGTACGTAGTTCCCTTTTAGTTAACAACAAAATAACCTATAAATACCTCCACGTGACTATCTCTCCGTGTACTACATGAAAAATCGGATCTTGATGAAAATCACCCAACCGGACAAGGTACATATAGTACATGCTTTACCGTTAACAAAAGCCAAGAAAAAAAGTGCCGTTTTTTGCCAGGGGAAAAGAGGAGGACTGAATACTGCTGCTCCAATGATGATGTTGATGACGATGCTTTATGGAAACTGAATAGGAGTAGCACACAAAGTCTATAAACTGTGCCAGCAAACTAGAGGGGGAATAAAGGTTGATAATAAACTGCGTGAGAATTTCTCCTTTTAGATACGGATGCTGCATCTTCTTACTCACTACGACGATGATGACGAAAGAGAAAAGAGTTCGCTTGCTACAAACGACGTAGTAGCAGAGAAAGATACATTTCTGGTATCCTTATATTGTCCACACCCCATCATAACATGCACATACTCCACATAAAATATAGAAACAGAGCTATAACTATAACCATTATGTTCAGTAGTACATAAGTATTGTAAAAAGGTACGAAAATAGTTTTACACAGGGACATTCATACGGAGAAGTATTGTATTTTGACTACCCAGCATATTCTGTTTCTCACACTCAACTCCCAACTTTCTCTCCTCTCAAGGCCTTCCTGGAAGTGGGTAACAAGGCAAGGAATAGCAAGGCAATATCATCATCTCGCTTTCCAAGCATGTATCCATCCGATCCTCTCTTGAATCCGCAAAGTCTTGACCTGCTTTCTCCTTCTCCCCTCTCTCTCTCTCTCTCTCCTATTTTTCTCACAGCATCTCTCTCACGCTATTCCGCTCTCCCCAAGAATATATATGGGATGATGTAGGTTTTATGTGTGTCTTGTTCCACATCCGAGCAAAAAGGGGGAAAGATGCTATGGATGCTGGAGAGGATGGGATGTGAGCTCTGTGAAACTGTAACGAGCAGGCAAAACCAAACCAAAACCATCATCATTTTCTTGCCATGTTATATGGAGCATGGTAAAGAAAGTTTGAAGCACACGCTGCTTTTCTCCTTGTTAAAATGACAATGTCAGGAGGATGATGATGCTCATGCTATATAGAATTTTAAAGTAAGTAGTTTCCCATTTCAGAAAAACCAAGGGCGAAGGCTATATTGACAATTATTCTCTGCCAAAACGGCCTTTCGCGGTTTGGTTTGGCTTCGTTACTCCTCTCTCTCTTTCTTTCAAGACAAGCCGCAGTAAGTACAGCAAGAAAGTTTCTTCTGCCCGGTTGGTGTTGGACTTGGACTCGACTCGGAAATTTCACGACTATATGGAATGGAATGGATGTGAAGGATGAATAATACGAAATAAAAAATCTGTCAAAAAGACGGAGAGAACGAAAGGAAGGAGTAGAGCAAGAGAAAAATGATTACAGCTCCTGCTACTCCTTGAGAACACGTAGTATATTTCTCCATACTGCTGAATGCTCTTTGTGTTCATGACGAAGAAGTGAAAGAGGAAGATGATGATCATCATCAGCACGATATCACCATCATCGTCATCATCATCATGATCCAGCTCAGCCTCATGCTCATGGCATAGCAATAAGAAAGACAGCATGGTGTGGTCCTTTTTGTTCCAAAAACTATTTTGGATCTGGAATACTGATACAGTAGTAGTAGAGCAGATACGAAAATGTTGAACGGACTATCAGTTTTTTCCCAAGGAAGTTTTTTTTTTGTTTCTTCATTTTTTTTCTTGTGTTGAATCTTTGCCTGAGCCTAATAATATTCTGGAGTCGTCAGCAAGTATATAACAGTAAT
Source organism: Orchesella bifasciata (assembly GCA_034697805.1). Lineage (NCBI taxonomy): Eukaryota > Metazoa > Arthropoda > Collembola > Entomobryomorpha > Orchesellidae > Orchesella > Orchesella bifasciata. Next base: position 7,223 of record JAQGAP010004221.1, read on the forward strand.
TTTTCTTCATATCCGTATTAATAGATGGTATCTTTCTTCAAGCTCCACATCTTTTTAAGTCGCTTTCCTTTCTCTTTAGTTTGTCTCATGGGTTCTCGGCTCAGCAACTATAATAATATGCTAGGCTGTGTCAAAATTGTGGATGGAGCAGAGCCACTGTTGGAAGCAGAGCAGAAGATTTTCATAACGAATTTTTCTCAGCTTTCCAAACACATAAACTTTCTTGTTTCTCTTTGAGAAACACCAGCAGAAAAGAAGGAGCGCTACATGGAGCTCCACAAATTATTATGTACGGTTCCTCATAAGACACCCTTCGCTGCCTTGGAACAATTACACAATGAAAGAGTTATGTATTCTTTTTACTACGTCGCGTGTACAAGAACAATACATTGGGCTTTAGCAGCTCGACAGACTCTGTCTCATTTTGTATGCACATTCCTTCCTTTTCTCACCATCTCATATAATTTTACACATTCATGCATCCCATAATCGGGAATGCGAGGAGAGCACAGTAAAAAACGTAATATGAGTAGGATGATGATACGAACATAAGAAAGGAGTGTACGAAAAAATGCAAGATATTCCAAGGAAGAAGAACTATAATCTCTTAATTTATTTTTCTTCCCCATGTTTCAAACTAAAATACGAGTATAAAAAGACGCATGTCTGCGTTTTTCACTGGAAACAATCCAGTCAGCAAAAATACATATTATATTGACCAAAAACCACACTGGATTATTTTGTGTCGGGTTTAATATACGGAAAGGAAAATTATTCTGATTCCATTCCATGCACGCGCTTCCGGCTCTGGTTGGTTTTGGTTCTGGTGAAAGTGGATATAGGAGAGAGAGAAACTAATGGAAAGGGAAAATTTCAATTCGAAACATCATGGCCAAAATAGTAGAGGATTGGAACATGGCGAAATCCTACCACAAGTTTGAGGTTTTGGCCATGGGCTCCTACAAACATCATCAAGAGAATACACAAGGTACAAAAACCTAATACCAGAAACTAATGCTAAAAAGGAAAGCTTAAAAAATTCAGATGGTTTGGATTTGGATGCCACTATAATTAAAACCTTTATGGAAAACTCGACGGCATAGTAAGTCTGACATTTATGCTACGTGCCTAGGTAAAATATCATATTAAATTCCAACTTGGAGGAACATCAAAGAACTACTTCGACACCTGCCGTATTTACTTAAAGTGCTATTCATTATATGCAAATGAACCAACCATTCTGCCACACCAGCAGTTACAAATCTAAACCTCTCACGAGGTCTGCCATGATAACTTATATAAATTAAATTTTTCTAGAACATTCGAGCATCACGTCAAATTGGTCCTCACGTTGATACAATGTGCCAAGATCACATGCATCTTTCAACGAACTCTGGATTAATTAACCACCAGACTGAAATGAAGTGTCAATTGAATTCTTAACCCAGAAAAATCTCCTCAAGCTAACATTTATTTATGTGTGTAACGTGACATGTGAAGTGAAGCAGCATGGAGCATATGGTACAGTCGGAAAAGTATGTTTGTCCTTGCAAAATCATCAATTCGAGAGAGAGAACTCAGTCCGTTCGCTAAAACTATTTCCCGACTTCATCCCGATGATGATGATGACTCCGCTCTTTCTCCCAATACTGCATCTGTATCCCTACTTTCACCAGCTTCATTAGGGTGGTTCAAAGGAGTAGAGCAGATGATACTCGGAGTTTCATTACATTACTACAACTGTTATGATTCTTACTTGTGTAAACTCATCCATATCCTCTCCAAAACATGGAGAGGCCGAGGCAACAGAGTAAACCGTTTAGGGTAAGGTTTATAGGTAGAATTTTATGCCTAAAACCCCATATAAAATGAAGGAGTGGATATGATATGAGTTTAAGTTCCTCTTGGCCCTTTGATATTTAGCTTTATTGCAGGAATAAGATGAGCACGGAGTGCGTTTCTTGTATACTTTAATAACAAAATCTTCATATGAAATGTGTGCGTGTTTCCTTTCTCCAAGGCTCAGCAGTGAAGAAAGCCAGAACATTATCATTGTTCAAAAAGCTTCATTTTCTCAGGAAGAGATTCACGGAGTAACTCGCCTTCCCGTCATCATCACAACCATACCACTGCCGCCACGAAACCCGTTATTAAAATAAACAGGCACGTATATAAGCTCGGAGCTTAATGCAAAGCTTAATGTAAATATGAAAAAGCCATCTATGAACCTTGAGATGATAGGTTTCTCTTGAACATTTCATTTCGTATTCTTTTTGGTTGTCTTACAAAATCAAGTCTTTTCCTCTCAGCATATGTAGAACGTCAACGACTATTACGTAACGTGACGTGACTCACGGTCAGCTTATGTGTAGAACATGAAGCACTCCTCTGAACATGTTTAAATAGCACTTTACTTGAGAAAATTGAAGTTGAGCTCGTGTAAGAAAAGCAACACATTTCCCTTCAAACTATTCATGAGTTCATAATGCTTCCATCTTATCATTCCTTCCCAATTTTCCACATTTTGTTTCAAATCTCCTCATATACGCTGTAGATAGATAGCATGCAACGGAGTCTAAGCACCTACTTTATTGCACATACGAATTTCATTTAAAATTGTTAGCCTCATCTGATAAGCTTAGAAACAAGGAAAGTCATCCCATTATACCTATCCTCGCTACCTATTTCGATGTGAGATGAGGCTCCCAGTCTCCCATTTCCAATTCAAAACATCCATTTAAAATTCACGTTTTAGCCTCTCCACTTCACGTACAGGCAACGTTCATATGCATAACAATAAAATAGCTTAATACAACCTACAATCTACAATAACCTCTTGTTCATATGCATGCACACAATCTGCATGTTACTACTAAACTCACTTTCCTTTTGGCTTTTCCGCTTTCCCCATCTATTTTTGCATAACACTCTCACATTTTTATGCCACACCATGCCGTGCATCCTTGCTCTTGCTCTCTACCATCATATCATTCTCATGGTCGTCATCATTCTCATCTCCTTATGTACTACTTCACGTATATCAACGTATGAGAGAGGGAAAGGAGGCGAGATTTACTTTTCCCTTTTCTCAAGCTCCATGCACGGTGTTCTCCAGAAAAAGCATGCTAGTGTTTTGTGTTGGATGATGTAAAGTATGGCATGGCACACACACACACACACTACTCACTCCTTTTTTACTATGCTATTGTGGGTCGAGGCGCATGGTCCACACCGAAAATCGAAGAGGAAAAAGTAGGCCACGAGAGAACAAGCTGCTGCTCCTATACTATGCTCTTGGAGTAATATAGGGAAGAAAAACAACTCCACTCCACTTCTCTCTCTCGCTTCTTTTCAATTCAATTCACTTCACGAAGTGGAAGAAGCCAAAAACTGGTATGGATATTGGCCACCGTTGTTTATAAAATGTATGGAAATAGAGAAATAATATTATATGAATATACAACGATAACAATATTTCCTCTTTCTCGACACACACACACACATTTCGTTTCGCATCAGTGGCACTAGCAGGAGCGCAAAACACTCTGGGAACTAACTTCTCTCTCTTGAGAAACTACGTCTCTGTTTGCTGGACAAAGAATTCGGCTGCTTTCTTCTTTCACACTTTA
>JAQGAP010004222.1:0-10850 GCA_034697805.1 Orchesella bifasciata
AACTGGTGAGTTTAGAGTAAGAACTTTATTTTTGGCATTATAATGCAGATTGTTTATCCACTCTTGCCACAAAATGGGCAAAGTTGAACAAAAAGGAAACTTCCTAACGTTTAACATTGACTCACTCAAATTGAGCAAGGGCAACTCACAAAGGATGTGGCTGCTCAAGCGAACAAAAAATCGGAACACACAGTTTTAAGCTTATTGTGGACAAATGGGATATTGTATTGTATTATGGTTCTTAAGTAAGTAGCAAAACTTTGGAATGGTTCAGGTATTTAAGCATGAATTGGAGAATAAAAGTAAAAAGCTGAGGCTAAAGACATTATACCAAAACCAAGTTACTTAGCATTTATCCATTTCAGTTGTGTGAAACTCAATGACCCTTTTGTTGAGTGAGCACTTCTAATCATTTCATTTCATGGGGTATGTATAGCACAAGTAGTTTCAACTGAGCCGAAGAGGAAATACAATAGAATAAACTTTTGGATTTACACAAGTGTTTCCCCAACTTAATCACAAAGCGAAAAGTTTCTGTAGACTGTTTGTCGCCTTCAAATTGAATGCCATGGTGGTGGCATTCAATTGGTAGAGGGAATGAACGCATGGCAGTTGGTGATTATGTTCGGTATTATATTTTGGTAGAAATTAAACTTAAACTATTGTACAAAGAATATTCAAAGGCGAACCTCCAATAGCTGGACCAAGATTTGACACTGTAAATGGAGTAGGTATTAAGAAAATCGAGATAGAAGATTTGTGATATATAACACCCAAGTAAATGCCATTCCTGGATGAATTACATATATGCAGCACCTTTAAATGTCTTTAAATGAAACACAGAATTAAGACTACATGAAAACCATTAAAGGACCTACCCGAAAACAAATTTATATGAAAAGGATGCCTTCACGCATCGACGTTAATATTTTACGCTGAAATCAATACACAAATATTTGGAATAATGCAAACGCTGTCATAAAATTTTGCGTTCATTATTTAAACATGATTTAACGTAGATCCAATCCTTCCAAATATTAATGGTCAGTAAACGACTTATATATATTTATATGTTTGTAAGATATTTCAAAAGTTTTGAAAAACATTTGCATTAGCACATCCAGTTCTCCACAATCTACAGTATATCCTAATTCCTTGTTATTCAATTCAGCATATTTACTTGTTTTGTCATCCATCCCCGGAAAATATTATTGTTCTATTATTCACGGTAGAGGAGCATGGGAAATTGGCGTGAAAAGAATAAAAATTCCTCTTTCCTTTTTACCTTCACTTGTTTCCTTTTTTTGCTTCAACTACCTTCCCCACACTGTCATCCTCGTATATCTTGTTTCTGCCTCATTCCACCAATTTCCCACTTGTTTTCGAAATAAAAAGGAAGGAAGCCTCATCTCATAGCTCACGTTTGCTCACTTTTTGTTCTGTCTAATGGGCTGGGAGAATTAGGGTGGTCTCTCGAGCCAAGGTGTGCGAGATGCCCTACGGAATAAAAGTATCCATTGTCCAATTGTCATGAGTGGCTTCCCAAACATATTAATCATGGCTCATTGTCAAGCAGACCATTTAAAGGCAAAAGAAAAGAGAGAGAGAGAAGAGAGACGTCTCTTTAATTCTTCTCAACTTCTTCGTCTTCAGAAGATCCCAGCTCCTTTTTCCTTTTACTGCGGACGAGGGATTCTATGAAGTCATCATGCATATAATACCCATCATGAGGATAAATACACAAAAACATCAACAATGAAAAGCTTGGCTTATGCATATCATTATAGTATTATTATCCATCCTTCTTGTGTGCGTGCAGGCAGTGCTGGTGGTTTGGTTTGAGCAATGCAATCCACAATCATAAAAGGCAAAAGACTGCTGCTGCAAAAGGAGCAGCATTCGCATCCCAGAGATGAAGAAGAAGATGATGCGAGGACAAAAGAGCTTATGAGCCATTTAGCTCACTAAATACAGTCTCTCTCGCTGCTCTCCTCCTCAACGCAAACAACAACTGAGCAGAAGAAAGAATATAAATAATCATAATAATATAATTGTAAAAGGAGAAGTTGAAGGAGAGAAACAGAAGCAAAGTAGCAGTCTCCTCGTCATTCACAGGAATGTATTCTTCTCCCTGACAATTCGTAATCCGTACCATCATCATCTCATCTCACGTTACGAACTCACTCTCGCATTTGTACTTTTAGGAGCATCAATCCCATTGTTGGGGCCGGACTCTGCACCCAAAATATTTGTGTATTAAGCACACCTTCATACCTCACACATTTTAAGATGCTTAGAGCTATTTACGCATTATGGAGGAGAAGAGCTATATTATGTTATTATGTGAGGATAATCTGTTTAAGTTCACTACTGTCTTTCTCTCTGCGAACGTTATGAGATATCCATGATTTTATCCGTTTGGTTTATAAAAGACGACGATACAAAAATACAATAAAAGTTTAATAATATGCTAAAAAGATATGGTCAGGTAGTCTCAAGGAATGTTGAATAATATGTTCCTTATAAAGTAAGGATGAATGAAAAAATGGTTGTATTAAATGAGCAGGGAAAAATACTCATGCTTTTTCGAGCAGGGGTCCATATTGGTATTCTTTGGGGATCCCCCTATGCGGTCTTTCACTTGCTTCTTACGTCAAACCAACTCCAACTCAACCTCAATCTTTTATATTTACTTTCATGAAATTCCGGAAATCACCGTGCATCACCTTACCTTACGAGAAGCTCCTTCCTGCCTCCAGCCAGCCCTAGTGTAATATTTCATTACGATATTTCCACAAATTCCAGAAAAACCACCGTCTCCCGCTATCATTCAAAACAATATTTGTGGCTACAAATAGAACTACAAATTCCTCCAGTTATTTATTGGATTAGCTTATTAACAAGCTTCTTTATGTTGTTGGGAGCTTTATAATGCGATATAAAAAGGGAGAAAAAAGAAGTCTTATCTTCTCAAGGACTGCTGCTTAGCTCTTCTTAAATACTGCTCCTGCCTTCGTTGGCAAACGAAGCCAAGCAATCCCTAGAAAAGTCGGACAAGTGGCTCGCTAGGAAGAAGAAGAAGGCAAGCAAGCCAGCAGTCAGCGTCATGCACGGAGGTTTTAATCATAACACATAAATAATAAGACGGTGACATGATTTATTAAAATTGGATGACATCTCCCTGGAAGGAGTAGCTATATGGCTTATATTTATATGAATCCCAGGCTTAAGACACACACAACGCAAACGGAAAGTCAGAGAGACGTCAGATTGGGCGACCATTTTCATTTTATACTCTCTTTTTTGCCTAGCAAGATGATGCTCCTTTTTGTTATTCGTGAAATGCAAAAGGAAAGATCTCAGAAAAAAATTTATGAATGCAGCCATAGCATCAACTTTTCTTCGTTTTGTCGTCACCAACTTCACATCCTTGAGCCAAAAGGAATCAAGCGTACAGCATTCCTCAGAGCTTCTACTTCGAGATAATATGTTTAAAAGATAAGTTTGATTTTCCCTTATAACTTCACGAGGGATCCGTTTTAAAGCACATTTTTTATGCATTTTAGCAAGCATCTCACATAGGGAATGCTTTTATCGTTATCAAATTGCCAGAATTTATTAGGGAGCCGAGCAAGACGGGAAGAAGACAAGAGAGAATAGTTTGCTTTGCGCAATTACATCAAAATATTGCTACACCAGAACCAGAATCTGTTGTTTCCCCGTATTTTAGCAGAATAACAAAATGTCCCAGGCTTATTTACAAGTTTTTATTATTCCAAATGATGTGTACCCTTAAAGATTTGTATGTTGTGTCATGAAGAAGCCTCTCATAACTTTTATCTATATTGAGTGCTTTAACGCTGGCTTTTAAATAAGAACATGAAAGCTGATCCCCCTATAACAACTTATAGGACGCTTTTTATTCGAAGTACAACAGGCATATTATAAACGCATGTTCATAAATTGTATTAAAAACGTCTTGTATCAAGAACTACTTTGTTTGCTACAAGAAACAGGAACAAAATGGGTTGAAGAATTGAAGAGGAAGAAAATGTTGAGAGTATCACTCACCACCACCATCATTATCATCGTCGTTCTGACGGTCGTCGTCGTCAGTCTTCGAGTCGATAATAATAAAATTTAGCTTGTCTTGTCGTTGACAACTTTTCTCGACTATTATAACAATGTCCACTTGTTCAGACGTGTCTGGATCCATGTAAACCTCGACCAAAGAGTAGTCATGATATTCACGTTTTTGAGACCATTAAAAATTGGTAGCCTCCGCATCTCCTTACTTATCTGTTTCAAATGAGTGGACGAGTAATAATGATGATGATGATGCAAGAAAAACCAACATTATTAGTCAATTGCATTTTATTGTTTAGAAAGTTTCAAAACTCTTGTTTTTCATTAGAATTTCGAAATATATTATGTGACAGTTTGTGGTAATCCTGCTTATAGGAAAAATAGGGTAATTGTGCTATTCAAAATTTTATCAAGGACAATCGCAACAGTTGTTTTTTCCATGATGTAAAAGTTTCCAATTTGAACTCCAAGCTTGGGGATTGACTTGAGAACCTTGCGCATCCATTTTGTGGAGGAAGGTGAGTTTTTCCAGTTTTCGAGTGTGATTCCTGCAAAGTCGTGAACTAAGCCGAATTTGTAAAACATTGTGACAATGTAGAGCATTGCGAGGCATGCCACGCATCCCATTATTATTGAGCGTGGACCGGTAAGCTTGACAAGTCCGTAGATGCCAAGAGTACAAATGGTACAAATGGCTGCTTTTTGAGATGGACAAAGAAAGTATTGAAAGCTGTCCTCCCAGTAACGGTGGAGTACCTGCATGGAACGGAGGATTTGGAGCCCTTTTTGGCTGTCGCGAAGTTGTCCGTGTGTTCTTGGTTGCTTTACTTTGACGCTATATTAAAAAGTATTCAAACGTTAATAATTATGAAACATAGTAGATCATCCGTCAACCTTACAAGTCTTTGGATGGTATGTAAATTATTGGAATATTATCTTACTCAAGTTCTTTGAGAAGAAATAGACAGCCAGCAGTATACGCCACCCAATGAAAACAGTAGGTCCATGTGTTACCCTAAAAATCATCAAAAAATCAACTCTTTCATAATGCATTTTAAATAACAGCAAATCATTCATCTGATCTTTTACCCAACAATTGATCCAAATCCACACTTGAAAGAGAAACAGCAGGATTCCAGGGACAGTTAAAAACACACCTCTCCCTGGAGCATCCACCATTGATGTAAGCAAATGGAGCTCTTTCGGCTTGAGCAGTATTATCATCAAATTCTGGATGTTAATGAGCGTTCCAACGATAATCATGACGGTAAAGAACTTGCGACACTTCGCACCTTTCTGTCCAGGAAGAAGGTATTTTCCTTAAAAGCGCAAATAAATCATCAATGAATACACAAATTCGTGTTGAAGAAGCATTCCACGACTTACTCTTGGTGTCCTTGAAGAATTGCACATACTGCATGATAAAAGCTGGCACTTCCCGTGTCTTCATTATCGTCGTGGTGTGAATGATGATTGGAAGGGTGTATGAGGAGAACAAGTAGCTCATTTTAACCACAAATTCTAAAGATGCTGGCTCATCTTTCAAGCATAGAGTTTGAAACACCCTCCCAGCGATATAAACCAAGTAGAGAATTCCAACTACAAAAGTAGCTTTAACAGCAAGTAATTTGGTTGGTGTGAAGGTAGCTACTGGAGAATACTCTTTGATTCCATTCTTATTTCCTGTAATCACAAAGTGAAAATGAGTAACTCGGATCGCCCAAGCAAAATTTGTAATGAGAACAACGGCTTTAAATGTTTTGTCGCTGAACATTTTAATTTTTATCATGTATAGATTTGTAACGGAAACATTAGAAAATAGATTAACCTCAGCAGACCTGAAAATCACCAGTGAAAGGTTTGTTCAACAGATGCACAGGACTTTTATTCGATGAATATTTGTCGAGAAAATAATTACCTCCCATTCAAAAAGACATTGACAATGAACTTGCATGAATTAATTATTGTGAAACTGAATGTAGCATGTAGATTGTTAGGCACGCGAATTAAGCTAACAGCCAACCAGAGCAACTAAACCCACCTTTAGCTTTATTTTTTAAATGTTACCGAGAAATTAATTTGGACACACCCTTATCTTTACAACTAGAACTCAATAGAAGCCACAGTATGTCTCATGTTATTAGTTAATATTCGCAAATTATTGTTAGATTAATGGAGAACAGAGCAATTAGCAATTGATACTAAAAACAGTAAGTCGGCACCGCTGCATTTCATCAATTAAATGGCAACTGATTCAAATATCTCCATATTAAGGATGGGATCTTAATTGCTCTCCCTATCCCAATTTTGGCATGTACACGCCTACTGCGCTGTTGTCCTTCTTGTCGTACATTCTCAAATAACCCAATTAGTTTAATAGATTTACAAGTTATAGGATTATGACTTTGACTGAATTCTCAAAACATTAAATAATTACAGTTTGTGAAGACTATTACTGGCTCAGCAAGAAAGACCAACCCCCAACAATGGAAGTAGAGAAAATAGTACATAGAGTTTGTGTAACTAATTGAGATTATCCTAATTAAGTATGCATGCACCAATTTTTGAAACAGTGGTCAACCACTTTCGTTGTTTCTAGTGAAATTGGCAGGGAAGGTCAATTTTCAAATACGTCATGGTTGTGAGATGCGAAATGCAGTGATCAAATCAATCCTTCCCCCAAAAATGTTTACTGTATTATGATGACGTCAAGTATTGAAATTATACAATAAAATTTATTATTGTGTCCGTATAGGTAAATCAGGATTGAGCTTAGTATACGAACTCATCATTCATATAATAGCAGGTAAATGTCAATTTTTTACTATCCCAAAAAAGACGAAAACTATTTTTTAAATTTCATCTATTTCAGAAATATTTTGCATGCATGAAGTTAAGGTCGCCAGTGTAATTGCTGGAATGAATTGTATTTTTATGATTGAGCAGATTAATAAGCGGCTCTGTGGCTAGTGTATTGGATTGGATGGATTAATAGTTGATTTTAAGTAGGAAGTCAGTTACTCTTGCAAATTATAGGGATAACTATAAGATTGGTCAAAAAAATTAATTGTGTCTCGACCAGAACCTGAAATGGCTTTTAGTACACCTATTTCTCTTTCCTTACATGTATTCTCCGAGGAAATATTGTCTCGACTTGTTTTCTTGTTGTTTTTTGTTGGCAGTTGGTTTTCTCTTGACCCAACCATTTACAACATTGTCTAGCCAATACATATCGCACATCCCTATTACACAAAAGGGAACGGATCAAAAGTCACACTAAATTTGTGGAGTCATTGATATAGCTTTTCTGTGCATAATAGGAAGAATCCCATTCCCCAAAACTGGAATGCTTTCAAAAGGATTATCGTTGTAAAAAGGGCCACGTCAAGTCAAAGAGTTGAGCAGCTACATTTGTATCCCTTGCTTTTCCACTTTTCCGCTGCAGAAGGAGAAAGAGTGAAAGAAGTTGGAGCGAGTGTGAATGAGACGATAGGGCTGAAAGACGTGGATAGATGGATGGATGGACGGGATAAAATGTGTACATTCGGAGAACTGGAGTTCGCTCTTGTAAATGAGCACGGAGGGACTCTTCCTAGGAATACAAATGGCTGAGCTTCAAAGTGAATTACATTGGATTGCTTGTGTACTTTCCACTTCTTGTTTGCTCCTCAGTTTCCAATATCAAGAATAACAGCATTTGTGATGTGATCAATGTATCTTCCACCGAAATACAGAGTGAGTTTCCATTTTCCTCGGATTTAATGTGCTTTTGTTAGGTCGTGGTCTTGTACATTGGTTTGTCGTCCAAGTTGAGCACAACTAGCTTTCGTGTATCATTGTCACAAAGAGACGCTATATTATGCTGGAGAAATACACAGAGCTGGACTCAAACATACTGTTTGAAACCATTACATGCTGCTTCTCTTATTGTGCTGTGACCAAAGAGCAAAACTGAAACATATGCTTTGGTGTACTCCTCACGAAGATGCTTTATTTTGGAAGGATGAAGGAGTAGAGTTGGGGTCATAAGATGAGAAGTGATGATAAGAGAGGACAGTTATTAGATTTATAGTTTGTTTTGAAAAGGGTGATCCTCTCTAGTCGATGTGAGAATAAATCTCGTCGAGGAGTCAGTCTCTCCAACCAAAAAAGTGACAGAGAGCAGAGACACTAACAGTATTAATGTGTGCTCAACTCCTTTTCCAAGCCAGGAGTCACCAACATGAGCTACTGACTTATATAAAATAGGAGCAGTCATTCCTATCAATCCTATACCAAGCTTCTTCTGACGCAGAAAATCTGTCGTAATGAGCATTATTATATGATACATTTCAGTCATGCTAAAAGGAGACATGGCGAACAATAAAGCAGATGTTGCTGATGATACTCTCCTCATTTAACAAATATATCATTGTAAATCTATTGCTGAGTCGAGGTTCTCATTCACCTTTAATATAATATAATGACGATGACCAAAACCAGACAGAGCTACTAATTCAGCATGCGAGCAAGGAATCTCCACGAACCATATAATGTATAAGTATACTCATTACTCCCAATATAATGATATTTTTCTGGATTATAATAACACATAAAAAATGATAAAAAGGGAATAAAACTCCACTTTTAAGAAATAGCCCGAGGTCGTTCATATTTTTTGTACCTGGAAATCCATTTGATGGCATTTTAACATTGCATTTTTTTAGTAGTAAAAAATTCACTCTTACTTAATATAATTTAGGAGCTTCCTTTCTTTTACCAGTTGGCTTTTTTATTTAGGACCTCACTCAACTGGGTGTTCTTTTTTCCTTATGTAATCACCTTGTTTAGGCTGCTCTTTTATGTGGTCCGCACGCAACAAATCAGCATTCCTCTGTGAGCTTTTACATACAGGAAAAAACACTTTATTCCTTCATTTAAAAACTCTATAATTCTCAATATATAATAATATTATATGTGTTTCCCTTCCTCCTCTCCACAATTCCATTTCCATTGTAATAATGACCAGAGATATAAATGCGGAGGTATTCAGGAGCTCTAATAAAAGCTGTCTACACTCATGCATCTTACCCATAAATAATTCAATAGAAAAAGTGCTCCTACATGTACTAAAAATTATTATATATGTTTAAACCCTCCACTTCTGTTTCTCCATTTAGCTCAACACGTCATATCTTCTGTTACATGCTAAACAACGTGCTATAACATTGGTCGCTGATAAATTTGAGGAAAATAATAATGTAGATAGTTCAATTGTCCACTGCTCTTTGGGGCAGCGGAACGAGTATATATTTTTCCTGAAATAAATTTTCTACCCAAAATATCCTGCATGTCAGTAACCAAAACCGAGCAGGTGACTCAAATTGCCTTTTTGTTAGGCGTAGGAACTTTCCATGAAAAATTCACCACGATAATCATAATAATCAAAACTGTTATAGTTTTGGTGTACTTACCTACTTAGAACTCCTCTGTTTCACTCGTCACATTATCGGATGTTTGTAGAGCTGGAAGGTATGCATTATCATCATCATAATATTCATATCATTTCATATCATGCATGCATTCTTCCCCGCATCAGTTCCAACATCCATGTTCTTACAAATGTACATACGTTATGTGGTGTACGTGTACAACTGTCATAAATACGAGGCTCTGGTGGATTGTCGATAATAAAAAATTACACAGGTAAAATGCCTGTTTGCTCAGCACTCGGCAAGAAAAGCTGAAATAAGCTTCAAGAGAAAATATATTGAGATAGCAGAAACTTTAATCGACGTCGACAACTTACGCAAAATGGATGTATGTGGATTATTGGCACTTTTGAAAAATGGTTTCATGCATTTCTAATCCCGTGCTTACGACACGACACATACCAAAAATACCCCCGTATGTACACGTACATACGTATGTCATGATGTAAGAGGTAAGTATGCATATTCAATATCAATAATTGTTACGATGATGATAATGATAATGACATTTCCAACTAGGAGTAGAGAAGTAGTAGCTCGTATTGAAACCGGTGGTACGGTGTTTGCTTTGCGTGGCGTGGTTGCTGAGTGTTTTGTTGTCTACTCAAATTGTATTGTCCACTCTCTTCTCCGGCCGTCATCATCAGTTTAGTATCAACTTAGCGGTGAACACCCACCGAGAAGAAAAAATGAAAGAGGGGACCGGTCTCTCCGTCCATTAGACGAGGACATGCATGCAAACTACGGCGAACCAACAACCAACTATCATTTAGAAAAAGAATGTTAAGCGTTGATTAATAATTCAAATTGTTGAATTTGGCAAAGACTCAAACATCGTAATAATATGCGGAGCACACAATTCCAATGAGGTTGAAATGGTGATAAGTAATAATAAATTGCATAAATAATAATACAATTCCTCTCTGAAAGAAGACCGCATCGAAAAGCCGGCGAAAGAATAAAGAGTCTTCGTCCAGTTAGCAAAATGAGGATGTGAGACGACGATGTTAGATGTACATGAATGATTCAACAGTGCGAAGAACGTATATTGTTTATTCACTGTTTTTGAAATATATCGCCGCATTATTTATGAATTCATATTAATATAAGTACGGAAAGTGTAGAAACGACTCCTCGCTGTGCTCTTATGAACTAATATGCGGGGAACGCGAGGCTTCGGCTCTTTTGTGAGTGAACAGTTGTTAATAAATTTGCCGTTGGCTATCAATATGCATAAGTTAAATTGGTTTCTGCATGCAAACATGGCATAACTATAAAATCCAAGTTGAAGTC
>JAQGAP010004223.1:0-10850 GCA_034697805.1 Orchesella bifasciata
ACTTGCATATGCTAAACCATATGGTTCTTCCCTGCATACTAAACCATATGCTTTTCTTCTATATGCTAAACCTTGTGCTTTAACGTTTTCATATATATGTATTATAACAATGGAATTGATCTTTTTTTATCCTTTTTTGGCAAATTTTCAAATGATTAAGCATGCCCTTACATATTTTACATAGGGTTTAGCACACAAATTACTTATATATATGTTTTAGCATTCCGGACAAATTTGTTCGTGCCCATGCTAAATCTTCAATTAATCATATATATGTACCAGATGGAAATGGAAAAAAGGAAAGTCTTCTGCCTTGCTTGTGTAATCCAAATTGCTTGCTGAAGCTAATGCTGTTACTTATCAATGCTGTTACTCATCAATGCTTTTATCATGGAATGTCAATTTTGGGTTCCTTTCAACTCAGACTTTGTTTGACAGTTGAGCTAACATCACTACAGAGCAGCAAAAAGTTGATCCAGAAATGGAGGTGATCATTAAAGACTTGAAACGTAAAAACAGAGAAATGGCTGAAAACCAAGAAAAAGATGTTGATAACACAAACAAGTGTTTCGTGTTTCAGCTGAACGTGTTAGTCAAAACAAATGAAGAGGCTTCTGATGCGTTCAAGTGTAAAATAAAAAAGCTTGAAACGCGTGTGGCCCAGTTACAGTGCAAAAAAGAATCATAATTGAAGACTCAGAATTGTTTGCTTAAAAAGCGTCATCAGCGTGTGCGCGACCATGTTCACACGAAAGAGTACACAAACAGGACGCTTCGCAATATTTACGAGATGAATCGCAACCAATCTACAAAGTACAAGAAAGCTGCAGAAAAAGAAATCGATGGACTAAAGACTGCACCCGTGTTGCAGAAAGCTGCAGCGAAGCAAGATCTTAATCTTGCCAATATGAGAAACGACGATCTTCTGTACATCCAAAGAGGCTTGGAAAAACAAATTTTACTCTTAAACGCGACCTTGAAAGGGAAAGGGAGAAGAATCCAGTAGGTGCTGGGCCTTATTACAATGTTTGGGCAAACCGGGATGACCGCAAAACGGTGGACCAGCCACTAGGGGATGTCGAATGCATTACAGTACCAGACTCAGACTCCGAGGTAGTGTGCTAATTGTAGAATGTGTTAATAGTGCTAATTGATTGTAGATCGAGTGCTAATTATTGAATATAATTCAAATTCTTTTAATGAATTGCAAGTGGAGTAACACCTGGCAAGGCCATATGGGACGGATCTCCAGCGACTGCTGCGCTGTCACCGAAGTGTGCGACTGCGGATTTATTCTTTTATTGATGTTGAAATATCTGCAATCAAATCAGATTTATTAATCTTAATTAGAACTTGTTGAAAATTATACTTTTGCGTTCATTTATGTCTGCATAATATTATTGTTCATAACAAAAGTAAAAGCCAATCAATTTCATGCCCCCATTAGTATGGTTGGATGATTAGAATAAGAATGAAGCATGAAGCAATCTTTCAATTCATACAATCAAGCAGTTTTTAAATTGCATTAGTTTTTTTACCACAGGAAATGTTTTTAAGTTCAACGTAAGAGCAACGAACGCACATACATGGTATCAATGGTTGCAGAGGAACATTAATTGACATTATTTAAGGAACATTAACATTTGCATGAAGGAGGAACAGGTGTTTGAGATACTAACTTTTTCAATGAAGTCGAAGGACTATTCCAATTCGTTAGAAACTGGTTCCGTACATAAGAGTAGTTGGTAACGATAATTCTGTAAATAGCACGTGGGGTCCTACGTGCACGCTAGTGCTTGTACGTGAGGGATTAACCCCTTCTCCGAAAAGAATAGTCGGAATAAAAAATCGGCGGAATGACGAATGAAAGTTTTTCTTCGTGGTTCATTTTACTTGAGTAACTCTTAGCTAAATACACAAGAGTTCTTGCTATTAAATGCCTGCGGTTTTTTTTATTCTTTCGCTGTTCTTTGTTGTGTTTTTGCTTATTATTCTGGGGTTTTCCTATGCATGAAGCATACTCTCTTGATTTTGTCGAAATGTTCAACTATGCCTTCGTTACATAAAGTAAAGGGGGTGTGTTTGTTTGATAAACAGGAAAGGCTGGCTTCGTCTTCTTTAAAAAAAATTCGGAAGTGGAAACTCACTTCGCCCCGTGTTTGGTTTGTTCTCCTCACTTTAACAAATTGGGTATCCTATAGTTCGTTAGTCTAATAAAATATTAATATTTATATGAAATATATACAACAAAGTGGCCCGTTATTTCTTTATTAGTAGCAGACCTGCGGCCTGCTACATGTTTTTAACTGCTAGAGCCGGGGGTTCTGGTTATTGGGCACGTTATTTTAGTGTGACACGTCAATACGAATTGACTAATGCTAAACCCCATATTACGAAATGGTCAATGCTAAATCCCATTTTAAAAGACGCGTGAAGGGGTAATTGTAGTGTAATGCTTTCTTTATTTTAATTTTTGTTAGTTTGGAATTTTCCTTAGCCTAACCTATAACCTAACCCATCCACAGAAATTCTAAATCCTGTGCTAAATTCTAAATTATGTGTTTAAAATGTCCAATGGTAAATCATGTGTTTAAGATGAACAATGTTAAATCCTGTGTTTAAGATGAACAATGTTAAATTCTGTGTTCAAGATGAACAATGCTAAATCGTTTCAATTTTGGT
The DNA here is from genome assembly GCA_034697805.1 of Orchesella bifasciata. Taxonomy (NCBI): domain Eukaryota; kingdom Metazoa; phylum Arthropoda; class Collembola; order Entomobryomorpha; family Orchesellidae; genus Orchesella; species Orchesella bifasciata. The sequence continues at coordinate 2,683 of JAQGAP010004223.1, forward strand.
ATGCTAAACCCATTTTTTTCTCTTTATGCTAAATCCGATGCATTTTTCTGTATGCTAAATCCTGTTTTTTCTGTATGCTAAATCATATGCTTTTTCTGTATGCGAAATCAAACACTTTTTCTGAATGCCAAAACCTAGATTTTTTCTGTATGCTAAATCATGTGCTTTTTCTGTATGGTAAATCCTACACTGTTTCTGTATGCTAAATCCTACACTGTTTCTGTATGCTAAATCCTACACTTTTTATGTATGCTAAATCCTGTGACTTTTCTGTATGCTAAACCATTTGCTTTTCATCTATATGCTAAACTATGGGCCTTTTTACTGTATGCTAAAACATGTTTTAACTTTTCATATATATATGTATTATAACAATGGGTTTTAGCATTAGCAATTTTTTTAACATTAAATTTAACATTGCTCATTTCCTAGAATATGGGTTTAGCATCTGATATTTCTTCAATAAATGGAGTTTGTCTTTTTTTATCCTTTTAGGGCAAATTTTCATATGGTTTAGCATGCTAAACCCAAACGAACATCTTGTCAAGATTTAGCCAAATCCTCGAGTAATAATATATATGTATTATAACTACTTGTTAAGAAAGCTTCTTCGGTTTCGCCAAGCGCGTTGAACTATTTTAGTACTCCGTAGTTCTCGTTGCTGCTGAAACGTTGAAGAGGTCATTTCTCGCTTGCAATCCTTCTCATTTTTCATTTCATTTTGGTACTGGCTGAAACATTCTGCAGTGATAACACCTTTGCGAAAGTATAAAAATGTGATGGCAGCATCCAACACGTCAGAATAGTGAACCAAATTGCCTGTATTTAAATCGATATTATGAAATTAAAACTATTTTCATGAAACAATGAAACGAATAGATTAGCTGTCACCTTGATAAATGGATATATTCATGAGGCTAATTGCACAACGATTAGGCTTTGCAACCAGTAATGGTGGTTCAAACCTCTCAAACAGTTCTGATAAATTGTGGCAACCAACAAATTGGGAGTTTCCTGCGTCAAACTGGGGCCAAACTTTATAAAACATTTCCAAGTCATCATCTCCGAGCTCGCATTCAACAAGTCTCATAGCCCGTGAGTAGCTTTCCAGTATTACGGCGCTGAACATGTTCACAAAGTAAGTTTTCATCTCGTCGGTCCGTCTTCTTTTTGAGGATGATGAGCATGAAATGATATATTTGTTAGTGCGAGTAAAATAACATGCTACCAAGAGCTAGGTTGAATTTTGACTGACTTTTATTTCTGTGTTGAGGGCAATCTTGCTGCCCTCAATTCACACACATATATTTTCTTCATACATTTAATGCGTACATTCATCGTAATACGCCATTCATTTCTCATGACTAGTTGTTCTACGGTGTTCCAGAACACCATGGAACAACTGAATCGTACATTATACAATATAACCATTGTTGCACATCAACAATGAAACTCTTAACCTACCTAACAATAAAATAGCATTGCAGATGAAACGAAAGGGAAATGATCCCTCATTCCCCTTCGCTTCATGCATACAATTTTATCGAACTTGCTTACGAAAATAAGCTATGTAATGCCGTATTGTTTGTGAGTCTTGAGAAGTTCTTCACTTCGCAAAGCTCACAAGGTCAACGGCATAACTCGTTTTTACTCTTTTACACTTTTCTTGCATACTTTTCCTCTCTGCTGCTCTGCTTGACCAAAGCAGCAGCCGAGAGGAATCCGAACGTGATAAACTTTGAGATTACGTTTTAAAGTTTATTACGTCAGATAACGTTCATCTGACTACAAGTATCACGAAGGTTATAAATAAAAACGAGATGACATAAACTCCGGCTACAATGTCGTTTCCACAGAACCCAGACGTACTGTCGTTGTCATTATTACAGAAGTTATCAAAGGAAAGGTCAAACACAAGATCGTTCCAACCTGAAAATACTAATACATAAAAACGAATCTGGTATACACTAAACCATATGAATCCTCTTTTTTAACTCTTACCTGCGGAAGTGACTTTAGGGAAAAGATGAATAAAAACTTCTAACAGCGTGTCGAAACTTTTCAAGGTCCAGGATGAATAAAAACCTTTAAAAAGTTCCATTCCAAGTAAGGCATAAATTAACACGACCAAAACGAGAAGTAGGCAAATGTTGAAAAATGCTGGAATCGAGATTTGAACGACAGATAAAAGTTGTCGAAGTCCGTTTGCAGCTTTAAAATGACGAAGATATCTGGAAACCCAAGCAAATTTCACCAATCGGAGTAAACCAGGGGGAAATGGAAACAAAGAAGTTTTCAAAAATGATGTTTCTCTCCACAAAATATCAAATATTGATAGTAACTCTGTAAAAAGTTCAAACATGTTGCGTGGGTTTTTGAAAAACCGGCACTGAAGTGAAAACATGTTGAAGAGACTTTCACTTGCAAAAACAGCAGTGCAAACCCCGTTTAACAATCTCATTAGAGTGTTCATGTATGGCTGCAAATACACAGTAATTTTACATTGTTAGAAAATTAAAGCTGACTAATTTCTTTTCATTGCAAAATTGTTTAAATATATGTTAATTATTACATAACCGCTTCCTTGTTCCATTTCTACCGATAGTAAAACCATGTTGAATACGAGGTTTATAAGGATTACCATTTCAAAGTGTTTCGACGTCACAACCGCCAAAATGCGTTTTTGATACTTGAGCTGTAATATCCAACGGAAAAAGCGTAAATATTACCACCATGTAAAATTCGGTTACAAACCGTGTTGTACATTTTTACCGAAGGTGTATCAGCACTAGCAAATTTTCTCTCCAATTTGTCCAGCATGTATTTTCGTGCATCGTAGAAACCATTTTCGTCTCCTTTATTTGTAGCATCCGCTTCTGTTTTTGCTTTCTCCTCCTCTAGTGCGTCAATGAGAACACCAGTAAACAGATTAAACGCGAAAAAGGATCCGAACAGAATGACACCCACAAAGTAACCGGAAATCCAAAAGCTTTTTTCAAAACCAGGCTGCTCATCAATTTCCCCGGAACTGATTGCCCAATCAAAAATATGTGTCCACGCCTTAAAAGTTATTATTTCAAGAACTCGAATATAAGCACTTCCAACGTTGTCAAAATTGTCGTATTCATTTTTCCATGTATAATTAATATTCAAGCAGTCCGATTTGTTGTGGATAACTTTACCAATGTCAATACCAGAACATTGGTAGAATCTTCCATTCAAAATTTGAACACCGATAATCGGAAACACCAGCCAGATAAGTAGACACACCAATAATATTCCAAAGATTTTATTCATAGCTCTTCCCAGAGAATTGAAGAGAATCCGCATTCCTTTAAAGTTTGAAAGAAGTCGGAGCACCCGCATTGAGCGAAGATACGTGAAAGTACCATAGCCAGCAAATGACGTGACAATGTTAAAAATTCCAGTCGTCACGATAATAAAGTCTAGGAGGTTCCATTTGTTTTTTATATAGGCTAAAAATCCCATTGCAACAATTTTTATGGCGGCTTCTGCTGCCACAAAAAATAAAGTCACGTTATCTGCAACATCTAGAACGTCCCGAAGTAGGGGCTTTGATTTCAAATATCCATCACGCAACGACAGGCAAATAGTAGCAATTATTGTAGTCGTAATGCTGAAATACTTGAAGCACTTGCTGTTCATTGTGTTTTGAAATTTCATACGCAACTTGGGACATCCACAAAATGTTTTCCCAGGAACGGTTGCCTCAACTACATTAATTTGTTCTTTTCGAATTGCAAAAACCGGTTGAATACTTCTACTTGCATTTTGTTGAAAACACGCTCGAAGTTTATGTGTAATCCACATTCCTAGACATTTAAAGCGGTTGACCGCAATAACAATCTTGTTTGCGTCGTTTTTTCCGTTTCTACGTTTTGTTGGTAATTTTCTAGCAGAAAATCTTTGGAGAAACATGACTAGAAGGAGGTTGAGGATAATCAAATCCAAAACAATGACTGCCGAAATGAAGAATGGGATACAAATCCATCCATTATCTTTCACACACTCTAACATTGAATCCGTCCATTCGCCACAAAGCAATCTAAAAATGACCATAAAAGCGTGCCAAAAGTCTCTAAAATGCCAGTGAGATTCGGGATGACTGGTGCCTGCAAATAAACATGTTGCATGTCATACATGTCATTTAATATGGAAGATGTGCAACGGAAAGACTTTACCAATCTTGCCACCAAACAAATGAATTCCCGTCACACAAAAGATGTAGAATACACCAATCGCCACAATTGTCATGTCACTAACAGTTCCCATGGCTCTGAAAACTCCGTTTAACATGTAATCCAAAGTTGTCAATATTCTTATTAGTTGAAATATTCGAACCTGTACAAACAAAATTAAATCGTAAAATTCAATTTTATTTTAATTTACAAAGTAGTATCATGCTTACAGCGCGTAAGCTCAGTAGAGCTTTCATCAAACCAGTATTGTACGCAAATTTATATTCAACAAGAAATATAATCGTTTGCAAGAAATCGAATATGTTCCATTTATCTTTGAAAAAGGATATTGGCCCACAGGCTAGGAGTTTCAGCAAGCACTCCAGCGCAAACATTATTCCAAATACCTGCAAAAAATGAGTTGAAACGCGGGCTTTTGAGTTCATAATTTCTTTTATTTTCAAACCTGAAATCCTGAGACCAGAGTCATTTTAAGTTGCGGATTGTCTTCAACTCCGAAATGATCCATTGAGAGAAATATTAAATTGGCGACTGTGGCGAGCGCCATTACCAACTCCGTAAATGGATCGAATGCAATAACATTAATTCGATTTACAAACCATGTCCAATTATTGTTGATCATATCTTCGCAATCTAAATCCAAAGTATTTAAATTTATTAACAAGATTTTATAAAAGAATTTAACTTCAAAATTTTTCCCGATTTTACCCAAATTTTTTAATAACATGCTCAATCCTGCATTATTATTACCATTCTGGTTACTTTCATAGGGATCGTGATTTTCATTTCCTTCGACATCACCATCATTAGAACAAGAAATATTGCTTGTGCTACGTTTGCTTGTGCTACTCCCCAGTTTTTTAGCCAGTTTCTGTTCTTTCTGAAGGTTATCGTAGGATTTAGAAACAACAGCTAAAATCATGTTGAGTGTGTAGAATGAACCAAGAAAAAGTGCTACAACGAAGCAAAGCACATGCCACGGACCACTGGTGTTTAAAATCTAGGAAAATTATTTATTTTATACTCGCTAAATTTATAAACAGTAACCGCCATTTTCCCCCAATTTATTTCAAGAAGGGTAAATTCGGTAAACATTAACGAGGATATGGTCAGAGTTTAAACTCGCTGATTCCACTGATCTTCATGGAGAACATTCATTTACATGAGAAATAAACATGCGTATGCCATGGGGAGGTCGCCGCCATTCGTTATGAAAAAAATTCAAAAATGCATTTTTTTGGAAATCCGTATTCCTTATGGGATTTGACATCTTTATAATTACATTAAAATGACAAAGCAAAATAACAAAATAACATTATTTGAACTATTTTTCGAATGGAAGTCCAAAAAACATCAAAATACGATTTTTTCATTAGTGAAAAGTTTTAAAAATGTTTTAAAATACCTCAAACAAATGCTAGATTTGTAAGCAAACAAATGTTTCTTTTTATTACGAAGGGGCTTTACGTGATTCATGTACCTGAAAAATTAAAATGTAATAATTTCACCTAATAATAAAACCTGAGTACTTTTAACACTAATATTTTAGGCCTGATGAATCAATGCAAGCAAATGCAAAACTACTTGCCCATAAAGAGAGAATAAGAGGTTACACAGTAATCGCGAAGCTTCGAAATATTATTCGCATTTGGACTTCGTAAATCTATAAATGTTGATAAAATTCAAATTTCAAAAGCTCCTAAGGTTGGACCCTTAAAATTTTTAATTTTTCCACGTCAAATCCGTTAAGAAATTTGGATTTCCCAAAAATATGCACTTTTGAGATTTTTCCCAAACGCATGGTGGGGACCACGCCACGTTTTGTACGTGGGTTCATTTCTCATGTAAATGAATGTATTTCATGAATATCAGCCAAATCGGCGAGTTTCACTTCTGGCCATATCCTCGTTAGTGTTTACCGAATTTACTCACCTTGAAATAAATTTTATCCCAAGAATCTTGCAGCATTATTTGAACCGTCAACATCAGAGCCCCACCGATTGAGCTATACAAACGGTCATCAGTATCACGAATTTGCAAGCATGTGAAGTTTTCTTTTGGACATTGTCTAAAACAAAGGATTGGGTTTACATATTCTTCAATCCAATTCACGCATTTGTAAAATAGCTGTAAATATCGTTATTTCACAACGATCTCTATAAAAAGCTTACCGAACCCATGAATGATTTCCACACCACCAGGAACCGTACCAATTGGAGCTGTTGGAGACCCAGGTATGCCAGTTCATGTGACGATTTTCACCAACGGAGCCGTCCTCAGGGAAATCATGAACGCATTTTTGAGTGGAAACGCCCATATAAAAGTGATAGCCCACCAGGGCAAATATCCATGTTACAAACAAGGTCCATATAAACATGTCCCGAAGGTCAGCAACAGTTTTCAATACGGCTTTCACCATTGACTTCAAACCTAAAAGGAATTGATTCAGATGAAGAAAAAAGGATAGCAATCAGATCAAAGCATAATGCGATAAATAATATAGTATTAGTCACTTGGAACGAGAGCCGCTATTTTCAACGAACGAAGTCCACAAAGAAAGTGATGCCTTCCGACATTTGGTATGTAGTAGGGTACTACAAGTAGCAAGTCAACAATGCCCCAGCCATCCCGCAAGAAAGTAAACTCGTCAAATATCAGTCCTCTTGCAATCACATTTGTCACAAAGTCAAATGTGTAGGTTGCCCCGAAAAAGCAGAATACCCTGAATTGGAAATAATTTAAATGATCAAAATACTTACTACAAAATGCGAATGAGATCATAATTTTAGTCAGGTGCCCACATCAGTTGATGACCATTGTAAAGCTGAGTCAGAAGACAGGAGTCCACAAAAGCTGTCATTATCATGAACCAACGGTAAATCCAATGGTGGAGCACTGAAATGCATACCCTTCTCACCGGGTTAAATGGGCTAAATATGTTAAGTGCATTTTGTGCACTGAAGCGATGAATCAACTTTTTTTCTGTGACTATCACGAAAGTCTAGAAACGGAAGATAAAAAAATAGTAGTTTTCCGGGATATGAGAGTAGATAATAATTAGCTCGTAATAATACTAACCTCTGCATCCGCATAAAATGAATCCAAATCCTCAAGAGGTACGTTTACCAATTCTGGGGTAAAAAATAGCCTCCTGTAAGTTGGAAGACGGCTATCACTTCTTAGGCAAAGGTCTGGGCGGCTTGCTCCAACGTTTTCTTGGGCCCGGTTTAGCGGAGACTAAAACAAGAATTAATAGTAAATCATGTGTTTGTTTGTTAAGTTTTTTAATATATGACCACAATACCGTGCTTCCTCTTCTCTTTCTTTCCAATCGTCGCTCTCGACTGATTTTAAGGAATTCGGTGGTTAAAGGCGTAGGTTTCATGTTGGTGCTCCACATCCTCACAAAGAAAATAGTTAACGTATGCTCGCTAGTTGTAAAATTTAGTCAATATTACTCAAAAACTGAGATGATCTTTTCAACAAGAAAATAGAACGATGACTGATGCAACAGGAAGATTCAAAGGGCGTATTTCAATACAGTTGAGGTTTTGAAATGGGCTCATGATGTAAGTCCCATTTGTTTCGACATCGCGTGACTAAATGACATTTGTAATCTTGTAAAAATGTAAGGGCGTTGGCCATATACACTGTTGGACAAAAATGAGTAAACTTCTGTTTCGGTCTTGTTTAAACGTCTCTGAGGATATGTTGAATTAGTTTCATAACTGCGAGCCATGTTTACTAGGTAGACAAAAGTGTGGCGCATCCGCTCTTGCAAAAAAATTGTAATTTTTTGTGGCCAGTTTGAGGAGACGTTCCGTTTTTTTAAAAAATAACGAATCACGCTGGACAAAAATAAATAAACTTTTTTCAAAATGGTTAATAAAATAGCTTAAACGTGAATATGAGTATTATGCTAATGTAACATTAGGGGTGAAAGTGTTA
>JAQGAP010004224.1:0-10849 GCA_034697805.1 Orchesella bifasciata
GTAAAATACTTGGATGTATCCGTTGAGTTTAAACCCAAGTAGACATGTACTTCGCAAAACCATTGTTTTGACAAGCTGGACATATCAAATTTCTCAAAATTACGAAATAGGTCAACTCGTGTTGTATTGTTAGGAAAAGTTAACGCTGAATCGCGTAGTTCGGTTGGAACAACGTAATGGACAGTTTCGGTAGGCTTTATTACATAGCGAGTGAGAATGATTGGAAACTTCAGGGGCCCGAAATCAAAATTTGCAAAGTTTATTATGTGTACAAATGTGCAACTGAATGTTTCCAGTTTATTTTCAAAATCAAAATAGTCGCACCCACATGTAGTAATTCGCTGTAAAAGCGTGAAAATTGGGAAAAGGTATGTCAGATCCATTTTTGGCTTTTCTTTTGTTGAATTAGGAATGGAATTAAAATTTGAGAATATTTTCATGGTTTCTAAATTTGATTCAGAAATTGCCAGTATATAGTTACAGAACTTTAGAATCCTCCAACTGTTATGCAGCTAGAATAACAACTGGGCCGACGGGCAGCATATATGTGTGTCCAATTTTGTCTGGACTGTTTCAATCAACTTAATCAAACAATCTTACAAATATGCAACTGGAAATTTTAAAACAGTAATGATGAACAGGTGAAATATGACTGAAACTTAATGCTGCCAGCAGTAGGTGTAGTTAAGTAATGTAGGAGCAATTCTATCGACGGTACAAATAGTGTCTGAAAATATAAAGGAACAAATAAAACGTTTTGGAAAAAATGCTCAAAATTATCAACAAGATTTTAGCGAATTTCAGACTCCCTTGTAAGGTTGTAACTAAGTCCCAAAAACCAAGTGAGTGCGTATGAAATATTACGTTTTTAAGTAAAAATTGTAAAATACTGTGTGGATTTTTGTTAAATATCGAATTTTAGTGGATAAGGACAAGGGTGTGATGTGTTGCAAAGACGTCTACAAAAGCACTTATGATGATATTAATTTCCCTAAGTTGAAATAACTTAGTCTAAAGACGAAGAAAACAACTTGAGATATAGGAAATTTGATCACATTTTCGACCGTTTAGAATATGATGAGTATAATTAATTAGCTAAATAGGTGCCACAGTTGTTCATGACAACATAACGCTACTCGTAATAGGCCTAGTTAATTACTTTATGAACATTTCGATCAAGTATATTTGGGGCAAAGTGTTTGAAATGATATAGGTCTCGATTAAATTAATAACCGTCATTGAACTTGCCTATCTGAAAAACACTTAGCTGGAAGCCTGAAAATTTAAGCATTTGCATTGGATATGGTGAAGATAAATTACCAAAGTGGTGGGAAGGATAGCTGTTTATGACAATATCAATGCGAATGCTGGTGGCATAATGCGTAGTTAAGCACTTACTCGCATTTCGATCAAAATTCTTATGTAGGGATAGTGTCTGAAATTACATAGCCATTTAAATCTGTAACTCATATAACTCCATAGCTACTTCTCATATATTGAAAATCTCCCTATGTATACTTTTAAAACTAGTATTGCATTAAATTTAGAATTATCAAATCTATTTAATAGTCATCATCACCAACCAAAAAAATATAATTTTATTCATATTACTATACAATATTATAAGAACTTTCATGTTTTCCATAGAAAAGGTTTATACTGATTTCACGGATTGCCTGAAGCGTGTTCCAGTAATTGAGTATATGTAATCCAACAGATTTAATGTTTAAAGTTCAGTTAATTGCATTGCATTGCAGTGTTTATTAAAGTGACAAGATGATTATAATATATTACACACATTGTTTTCATGAACCAGTCACTGGTTCTCTTTGGTTAACTACGAGCTACGTAAAAGTATGTTACTTTAAGTTCTAGATTATTTTTCTTACATTTTAGACGAAGTATTTGAAGACAAGAAGATTCGACTACGAAAACACCGCACGTGCGGACTATTTATTTCAAAATCATTTAAAAGTTCACGTGCGTAATTGCCATATATTTTAGATAGTGATTAAGAAGTAACAAGTACTCAGACTTCGGTTTAATTCAAAATTTTAATAATTAAATAATTCATTAATTAGTAAGAATTTTAATAATTAAATAATTCATTTTTTAGTAAGAATTTTAATAATAACTACTGTTGCATTCATTAAAAGAGCGTTCTTCCGCATTACAAATTAATTCGCAAATTTTCAATGATTAACGTCATCATCTACCGTCTCTTGGCTCCCACTTATCCTACACTTTCTGAGACCTCGTCGTCATCATCAGTGGGATCTTCAGAAGCTAGTGTATTTCTTTCTTTCCACATGACCTCCTGCTCGAACTCTTTATAGCTCAAAATGTACGATGTGCTCTTGTCAGGCTCACCATCACTAAACTTCTTCATACGCATGCACCTCCCGATAAACTGATTAAACATAATTTTAGACTTAACCTTTTTGAGAATTACACACAATGTCACTGACGTGTTGTCGTAACCTTCTGTTAAAATTCGGCAATTGACTGCAACTTGGAAGATTCCGTTTGTAAATGCAGATATTTTACTCTGGACACTGACGTTACTGGGTGTGCTGACAATTGATGTTGCGAACCGTTTGTTTTTTGATAAGTGATTCAGTTTTTTTGCAAGTTCCTCTGCTTCATCTTGGGTGTGAACTAATATAATGGCTTGGTGCTGGGATATTCGTGGTTCATCTTTGGAATTCCTATTCAAAAGATTTTGAATGTCATTGAGTAGATTAAAATATGTGTTACTCTCCCGTTCTTTAAAGGCAGCTTTCCGTACTGTAATCCCTGCAAAACGAAAAAACAAACTATATAGGTTGGGTGTTGGTTTGTAAAATATCCATAATAAAAAAACCCACCTTCGACATCATCCAGTTTAACTTCGTATGCAATTTTAAACTTCTGGTTGGGAAGAATATCTATTATTTTGTTTGCCTTGTCGTATCTATACGGAGTAGCAGTTACGAATATAATTTGCTTTTTCATATCATCTTCCGCCTGTGGCCGTTGAAACTTGGTCACAATTGTTTCCCAGGTTGTAGCGGGGTAATGATGAGCCTCATCCACAATCAATGTGTCGAACTGCTCGAAAAATTTATCCACATCACTGATAACTTCTTGATCCTCATACTGAAGACTCATTTTACTCCTCCCACCGAACTTTTGCGCATTCACAATCACCAGGTTTTGAAGTCTGGTACGAACTTCTAGTTTTGCATCCTTGGTATCTCTGATGAGAACTCCTGATGCTAAAATGTTATGCAACATTTTTTCCTCACCATCACTAGTATGTGCTTTTCTTCTTGTAAATCCAGTAACGGCAAAGAAGCTATCTTTCTTGTTATCAATCCCGAATGCTTTAGCCAGCTGCTGACTGATGGCAATTGAGGGGGTGAGCACAAGCACCTTCCTTGATCGGAGAATGTAAGGGAGAAGGGTAATTATTCCCGACTTTCCGGATCCAGTTGGAGCAACAATCAGCACGGGATCGCTCGATTTTCTAGTTCCATCTTCATTCATTAGAAACTTCCCTGTATCAAGCACAGCTTTGATTTGATGAGGGTAAAAATTGGAAAAGTCCTTCTTCTCTTGCATATCTTCAAGCATTTTCTGAATGTCAGCACCTCGTTCCTCGTACTTGGATGGTGACCTTTCATTACACAATCGGTCCCAAGCGTCTGAAGCGTCAGATGCCATTTCTAATGGCATCAAATAAATTTTATAGTAATATCCACACACGACACACGAATGAATTGAATTTACATAAATAAAAATAGTTTGTACCTTTATGTTACCTTATCTTTTTTGAACTCAGCTTTTTTAACTTTTTAGAGTTTGATTGGTTATGGATGGAATAGAAAAATGACTTTAGATGTAGCAAGGTGAGCTCTAAAAGTCAATTTTTATTGTATGTTGTATCACATTTATGTAAATATCACATATTTAAATATCACAATTTAATATAAAATACTCTTTGGAAAAAGAACAGCAACCGGGTTCAAGTAAATAAATGATGATGATATGATGAATGGAAAACAGGGCTCTTTGTGATTTTAGGTTTGGGAAACGCAATGCCGCTTATTAATGCCACAAAAGGCAACAACTGATTGTGAGAGTGGGCAAAATGATATATCGTGAGCGCATGTGTCGTTTATCATACATAAACCTAATACTATTCTCTTTGTTGCTCCACAAATATAGCATTAGGTAGGTTACCTACCGTAGGTACGCATACACATTTATATATGCAGATGCATATTTTGCTCAGGTTCAAAGCTCAGACGATGATGATAATGATGAAAGATTGAATTGTAATATAAATCATATAAGAACCAAACTCTTGGGACATTCGTCTAATTTTGTTTACCATCTTACGTTAAACCATGTTGTTATAGGAAGCATTGATTATAATAATGATCATGACAAGTAAAACGCGTACAAATCAACAAGATTTTAAAAGGTACCCATTTTCTGCATTTAACATGCAGGAAATTATAATGACTGGTAGTTGCTAGACTGGTGTCCATTGGAAATGCAATGTTATCGTAATGAGCTCAAAAATCAAGTTTGTTGAGAGCGGAAACAATATCGTACAACTACAAACAAATAGATCATCCTCAATTTTTATCTGTTCAAATACAATCACAGTCGACATTTTCCTTATCAGCTACTTTCTGTCAAATGTTTGGTTACATATCATTTAATTTGTTTTTGCCAAGTTATTCATGCTTTTATGTGTTTTTAGTTGTTTTAATAGTTGGAATAAATAAAAATGCTAAAAGACTGAAATAATTTCAGATAGACCAAACTTTAATACCTTCATTCCAATTAATGGCAATCAACGATTCATTAAAACTTCTAATAAATAACATATGTAAGCGAAATTAAACGTTTATTTTGTTTTAAATTTTTCTAACTAGCATTCAAAAAGAAGGAAATCTCATTTTCGTTTCCAGGAATTCTTGAGTAAGAACAACACTGATCGAAATGCCGTCTCCGTTCTCACAGCATTTTCGTACGAAAGGGAGAGAAATTTTTATGGGAAACGAGCCCCACAATGAATCCTCCACTTCTTCAAGAGTTGCAACTGGAATTGTGCAAATGGTAGGCTTGCAACTAGCACTAGCTCCCAATTTTTGAAGAGCCAATTCCATCTGGAAGTTTTCCAAGGGTTGTCCACTTTTCTCCCAAACACTTACTGCAACCCAGCTTGCCGACTTGTCGATAATGTCCACTTTTGCAAGCAACAAAATGAGAGGACCGCCCTTATCCATGCAAATTAAAACCGGCTTCAGCATCCTGTTTGAAGATATATCATTGGTTGATTTGAAATTCCAATGGTTTATTCTCAACTTTCCATACTCCACTTGGACTCCTCGTTCCAGGAAATTTGCGATGACCTTGGAACGTTCCGAACAACTGGGCACGCTGAGTTTGACCAATGCCGGGCTGCAATAAATGTATGAATATAAACCTCAATGTGAATAATTTCACATAACTTTTGGAAAAATTAATTTTTCTTACTTGTACAAGCAGGAATGGTGGTGCTTTGCAAATTCCTGCCTGTAACTTTTTATCTTGCATCCGCTCTCCCTAAACTTGCACGCAAAAGTTAGTATATCAAGCATCTGCTCAACTGCAATGTTCCGTATTTTGGGATCTTCAAATGAAGCAGGAGGGCTGCATTGAGTGCAGAATAAATGGATGGTTGAACAGTTGCTGCAAATAAGGTGACCAGCCCTGCATTGGTAAACATCCTGTGAAGGTGTACCTGAACAAAAAGAGCACTTGAAGTTTGACTCCATTTTCTTGTTGTTGCCTTGTTTGTGCAGTGTTAATGCCAAATGCCTCGGTTTAACTAACTTCTCGGTAGTCAAAGCTTCTCATTTTATGTAGATAATGCACGTCATTCTTCCTGATGATTTGCGATTGCTAACGTCAGTAAATGGATATTGATAAGAATTCGGATGGTCATTTTTGAGTCACGAAACAAGGAAGATTTGCCTAATTTGCCAATGATTTGCTAGCGTTCAGTGAAAAAAAAATACCTTTTAACTTTCCTTGTTGACTCATCTTTTCATCACCATATTTGCAGCTGTGTCATTTGCTCGTGCGACATTGATGCAAATAATTCATATACAAGGTCGCACTACGGTCTTATCTGTTTGTTCGGTTTACGGGCGACCTTGTTGAAACAACTTTGACAATGCGTAATATAAATATTATGATCAAACGTTTCCTCATATATGTTATTTAGCTCCATTGGAAATAAATTGATAAACACCGAGTATGAGCCCACTTCAAGTATATCCAGTAACGTAATATTATAAATTACGATTTATTACGTCACACTTTCAAAGACGTCAAATTCCATTATTACATGAAAGTTGGTCATGCGAGCGTGGTCTTCCGGTAAGCCGTGAAAGTAACTCTACATCCACCATATTTCCCAACAAACCTTGCATGTATGCTACGATATAATATTTGGTGAAAGGAAAGAAATGACCAAAATTTCAGTTTGCATAGTTTTTGAGAAAATTTCATTGGTCGCGTCGCGAAATAACACTCACAGGTCATCTTTCAATGAGTCCATGGTAATAATTGTAGATTTTGTTTTGCCGGACAATGAGTGTTGAATGTCAAAAACCCAAAAACCTATACCCGTGTTCTTTTTTCAATACGTATGCAATACAATATTTGGTCATCGGCAAAGTATGCCTTCTAATAAGGCAAACCAAAACTTCCACCTGTTTTTTCTTTGATTTTCTATTCCATTTTATTGTTAGAAATTTGTTCCCCCAGTGAGATTTTGTTTCATGAAGTTGCGTTATTTTCTCTCATAAAATCTCAAAACATGAATGGGATACTGGTAGTTGATATTATGATTTTGTTTGAGTACGGTAAAAATATATGCGCAAGTAAGCAAATGTAGAAAGTGGAGAAGTGATAAGAAATTGGGACACAAATGACAGATGTAGAAAACAAGGGTTGGGTTTCTTCAACTTTTAACCAAGTTGCTTATTCCCCCTTTTATGGAGAATTCCATGCATATCTTGTTCTGCACACACGAAAACGAATCCACATCCAAGAGTGATGACGCAAACCTTGATAATGAGTTGACTCATACACTTCAAGATCAAAATCAGCGTCAATGTCCAGGCATCCCAGTTTTTCGTTGTATGCAGAATACACGATATGAATCCAGTTTTACTTTAGTCACACAAGCGTTAAAAATGAAGACGCCATACAGATTTACCACCCACGACCTCTTCTCTCCAATCCTTTTCTTCTCATTTTCATGAGAATGTACATGTTTTAATAAAGCATACCAAAAACGTTTTGACCAGCAGAACCTTCAGACCTTTATTTGTCAGAATTGTGAACCTTACTTAATTTAACCCTCTTGATATATTGAACATTATCTTATAATTATAATCATCAAGAGATTCACAAAAAAAACATGCAGCTCATGCAAAGCAAACCAAAAATATAATGTTTGGGGGTGTAGTTGCCTGCACTTCTTCAATAATTTTTGCAGTTTACTGGCACAATCGTCGAATGCAGCGATTGAGACGTGAAATCAGCGAAATCAAATTGATGTAGATAATTTTTTGAAGGGTTTTTATGCATGTTTGTTTATTTATAATTTGAACTTTATCTATGTTTATAATATATTAGGCTACAAAATACTATTGAAGTGTAATGCAAAATTGGCAACGAAAGGTAAATTAAATTTATGAAAGATGTGGGTGAAGTTTGATCGTATTTTCTACTTAATTACAAAAACGTACTATTAGGTATAGTTAGCCAGCTTGTTTATCGATACATAATCTATAATCAGTTAAAAAATTAATTCAGTAAAACAGGCTGTTCAACTTTTAGGTCAATTTGCATATTTTCAATGGAATTTTATATTCTTGGTGATGGTTCAACTATAATCGAAAAGTTAATTCAATTTACATTTTCATGTTAAGTGTCACTTCTAAATTCGTTGTAGTTTAACTTGATAGTACAAAATTTATAAAAACCTCAATTCCCAACTTTGGTGTTACACCATATTTTACTTCATTTAAACTAGTATTACTAAAATTGTGTTAGGAAACTCTTATTATTAGTAATTTTTGCGAGGTTGCCCCCAAACTTTTATGATAAACTTCTTGCCCTTAAGCAACTCTATTGTTTTCAATGTTGATTCTATTTTGGAGGATCAGGCTTGTTAACAAACAAGAACAACAATTTTATTTATCGAAAACTACTTTAGTATACTTTGAATTTAGGATTCACTACATGCTTGTAATACCTAGAGCTCAGGACCAACTTGAAAATTACAGTTTTATTAGTAATGGAATTATTATTTTTAAAAGTTCCAAATGTAAAAGACACCTAAAAGTAACCGAAAGTCGTCAAGTTACGAGTTGAATAGTATAATATAATATATTAACGTACTATATCTATATCACATAAAATGGGATAATTACTACCCATATTTTATGTTTTTTTACATTTTTTCCAGTGTATGTTCAGTTACGCTACAATCTAATTTGGCATCAATAAAATAATTGAAAACCTTTAAACTTTTACAATTAACATCATCATCATAACAAAATCTTTTAAAATTCACGCAACGCATTTTAACTTGAGTTAACTTAAATTATGAGTGGAACATAATATGTTCACGATGTCACTTTAATAAATACTGCAATACAATACAATGCAATCCGATGTTTGCAACGATACAACGGGTTTTTGTATTGTAATATCTAATTCATCACTTGCGTTTGTATCTCCATCTTCTGAATCTGAGTCTCCAAGTAGTTCTAGCAAATGGGATTGTAACTCGTCAACAATTTTCATTTGCACTTTTCTTGCTCTAATTTTAGAGACATGCATGGCAAAAACTTCATCACCTTCGTGACACACGATGTGATGACTCCAATCGTCTTGGAATAGACAAAGTTCAGACAATTCAAAATTGTCCTGAATGCATTCTACCCGCTCTTCTGTTATCTAGAATTGATAAAAAGTAACAAAAACTTAGCTACCTATTACAGTAAAATTATTCAAAAAGATTTAGCATATAAATTGAATAACTTACCAATTCTTCATGATAGATGATCATGTTGACATCATCAGAAGTATCAACATGTATGTGTCCATTGAAGTCAACACGTTCATCTCCATTCTGAAAAGGGCACATCCGAGCTCCCCATATCATAACGGTTATTGGGAGCTTCCGCAGCATTTCCAATCCCAGTTTTACAAGATAATAGGAAAGCGTCAAATACCACCTTTTGTTATCACGTGGGTGTTGATCTCGATTTATTAAAAATGCGCTCTTCTACACGACTGGAATGCTGATATTCTCTTCCCATTTGCCCATCACAGGGTAGCCATCATCCAAAACATCCACCTTAAACATAAAAGGGAAAAATAAGTTTAAAATTACCATTGCAACCACTTTCGGGACTATGCGTCTTAGCCATTTCCAAATGATTATTACTGACTTATTATTATGTTTGGTATATGATGAACTTTCTACAAATTGTGAAAACTAATCGTAACAATAACGGTTCCGAAATGAGTCTTGGGTTAAACAAATTCGATTTTAAACGTTGGTGACTTACAGTTACTACTGAAATAACGAATGTAGTTGAATGCAATACATCACGACAAAAATAAATGCAAAACATTATCACGTTGACTTGCAATATGTGACGAATGAGGTCTGGATTATATTATAGCATCGGCTTCTATTGCAACGAATCAGCACAACCTATAACTTCTCGTTACTCAGCGTACAAGTTATTTTCTTATGACCACAAATCTGTAACTTATAGCGTCAGCGATTTCCTTAGCCATTTCATTATAGTTTTCCATTTCTTGAGCTGGGAGTAAACTTGTTGCATGCAAGCATGAGGACATGGTAGCGAATAGTCTTACGCATGTAGAACATGTAAGAAAATCACATTGCATTGGGAAAAAGTGTGCAGACGAAGAACGTCCAACGACTTCAACACAAACATTAGCAAAAAAATAAATATTGCTAGGTAAATACACTCACGAGTTCACTATTTTGATTGGAAATGACAATTTTGCAACCTTTTGGAATGGGATCTGTAAAATATTAGTTCCAATCTCAAAAAATCCGTAACTTAGAGCTTCTATTCCATGCGCCATGCGGCTGGGGACGTTGGATGTCAGATTACATGTCAAAACAAACTTACACTAGCCTTCACCTACCTTACTAGTTTTCTTTTGGTGATTGAGGCGCACGTACGCAAAAGGAAAAATGAGTGGCTAATATCCGAGTTTTTGTTTTTTGCAAAAACCCCAACTGATAAATGGAATAAACGTTTTAGGTTGTCAATTTTACTGAATCACTTTGCCCCAAGACCAGTTATCACTCAGCTGAAAATATTTTGTGTTAGGAAAAGATGAAGTATGAACAAATGGGTCAAGATATAATGCATCACTTTCACTTTGAATTATATACCTAGTGTCAACGCAATGCATAGAGTTAAATTTACAACATTCACTAACTTTTTAAAAAGTAAAATTGAAATCGGCAATAGAAACAAGTGCAGACATTTTACAATAAATTCTATTTACTAAATATTTACCTTCGCTCGCAGTCATGTAATCCGTACCATAAACTACATTATTATTATTATTTTGAAAACAGTCATTGGACAACTTCTGAACACAATAGCGTCTAACGGAAGACAACACGAAATAAAAACTGGGAGTGCAAGGCAATTTGTGTATTCTAGAAAGTACTTTAATCAGCTCTTCTATTGCACAGTTTTCTCATGACTTTTTAGATGTCCCTTTAACCTAAGTT
>JAQGAP010004225.1:0-10848 GCA_034697805.1 Orchesella bifasciata
TTTGAGAAAACTGTAAAAACCAAACACAGCACACCCACTAAATATTTGATTATCAAAAGAATCGGCTCGCGACTCGCGATTAAACTTATCCGATTCTGAACCCAACTCCAACTTGTTATTCAATCATGTCACTTACTCAGGTTCAGGATGAGTAAAGAATGCTACTATTACTCAGAAGAAGGTTTTTAGAGATGCAAGAGGTTAATGAATGAAAGTGCAGTTGTATCACCAACATCAGAAGTGTTATTTTGCATTTCAGCAAGAAAGTAACCTCTCCTTTTTCATGTCCTTATGTGGATGGGTAAACTTTTTTTTCGTATTTTAGCAGGTGACCCAAAGTAAAGTTGTGTAGTAGTAGTAGTGGTCGTAGTAGTAAGTGTACTTGTTAGTCAGTCAACTCAACACACATAATATTATACATAAGACCACTACTGAACGAGGTTACAGCATAGTCCTTCGCTAACTGTAGTGGTGGTGGTTGATGATGTGATGGTAGTTGTAGCAGTATTGCATTGCCATGTATTTGTATATACATAAGAAACATGATGCACGTAATACTTCCATTGAAACAACATACAATTCGGATGATGATCGCATGTATGTGGGATTGTGGGATACTGCTGCTCTTGCTCTTCTTGGATGAGAAACAAAACTGGTATTTTTTTCAATCAAGTTCCTTATGGATGATATCCTTATGCGAGTAGAATAGTAATAGTGAAGGCAGCAAACCAAACCAGCTTTGCTCTGTCTAGCAAAACCCCACACGACACTATAGTGAGCTTGAGTAAAGTGCGTTCAGTTGAGGATGTAAAAAGTGGAGGCTACAGAATAAGGATTTATTCGAATCCTTCAGTCAGTCTCGTGGTAATCTTGCACTTTACTGGTGGCATGCATGTCACAATCACAAACAACCCGAGGTTTTGTTGTGCATGGGCTGCTGTGTTATTTATTTTGATTGACAAATTTCCATGATCATGCCCATATTAATTTAGGATATAAAGCAACATCCGTCAATTTATAAGAGCTGAAAATGTTCAATATGATATGCGTTGAGCTCATTGTATAGTAATTTAATGGCAGGTTACAATTTGGGAGGAAAATGTGTAATAAAAAGTAACTCAAGAGGACAGACGACGGCTCTCTTGAGGTACATCACACCAAAAGATAAACCTTTTGTAGCGTATCTGGTGCTGCTGCTGCAACCTGCAACTCATAAGTAATATTGAAACTTGTTTAGCAAGAGTTGACATAAGATGTTAAAACACAGAAGATTGTTTTGCTTCTGTGAATGCTCATGTTAATAACTGTGTACGATGCGATATGCGATGCAATGCAATGAGTACTGCATTAGTATTATGCACGTTGATGATGAATTCATAAGTTGTTGTGAAGCGGCTTGCATAAAATCTTTATTTGCTTACAGTGCAAACATGAGATTACGTCAAGTTTGTATCAATGCAATGCAATACAGCTAGCTGATAGAGCGTCGTGTGAGAGCCGGATAATCAGTTGCTCATACAAAATCTGTGTATTCGTTTTTTGTATGCTCTTGCTGATGAGAAGTCTGAAAGAAATCTGGCATCCTTGTGGGCTATCTACTTTTGGAGCATATGGAGATTCACAACCATCTATGAACGGATATTAGTCTTTGGGAGTTTGCATTCAATTTACTAATAATAATTGTAATACAAGGGTCTGCAATTCAATTGGTTCTGTTAAGTAATTCAGAAAAAATAAAACAGCTAATCTAAAACTGTCAAAATAAATTTTGTGGGAATCGCAGTACTTGAATGAATGAAACAATACTGAAAAGATGGTGTAAACTATTCGTATCTATCATGATCATTGTTTGACATTTGGCTTCTCAAAAATTGGTTAAGGTCGATTTGATTACTGTTCCTTTTTATGGTTTACTTCCTGTAGATTTTAAATTTCATTTAAATTCAAGTATCTCATCCAGACAAGACGTGGACATTCTGACAGAATATGTATCAAGTGAATTGCTTTATTTAATCATGATTGATTGCGATTTAGGATCCAAGTGTAATTAGACTGCTCAACGCGTATATACATAACATTACATTTTAGCATAACGATTTATATAAAGCAGTGGAGGTACAACGAATGATTACATTCATTTGGTCGTGCAAATAATTACGTAACATGAGCATAACCTGTTAAGTTAAACAAAGTTAAGAAACATTTAACAACATGATTTTCCTTTGTTGGATGCTGATGTGAGTATGTGAGCTATGCATTATTTACTCCCTACACACAATCCAGTGTTGCCACTTGTGTTACCGGCACACGAACACATTTTCATATGCCATCTGTACATTTTATACCAGTTCTTCAGAGATTCTACAATTCGCTTCTTTAACTGGTCTCTCGCAAGCTGTCGCGGATGAAGCTTTTGCGTATAAAAGTAGTTGATTTCTTATTCGAATCACATCAACGTTTCATACATGTGCGATTTCACATTCTATCTACGGTACAAATACAAAGACAAGCATGTTTATTTGCAATGTATCAACATTCTATTTTTGCAGTATTTTGAGTTATTTTTTAAAGTCATACAGTCGTATGAATGATGAATGCTCATTATTTATTGCAATGCAAAATGCAATCCATTAGTAATGGGAGGTAAAATTGATATATTTTTTACAGTAGCATTGTTTCACATTTCATTTTCCTGTGATTTGTTTTTCGGATATGTTTCTAATTAGACTAATGTTCCCATTCATTTTCATCTTATTTCATAAATTACAAAGATTATATATGAAGATGAGCATTATTTATGGGCTTTAGTGGTCATAAAAGTACAAACAATGCTTTTTCTGGCAACTGCCGGTAACATACCTGCCGCCCTCCTTATATCAGTAAGTCAGATCAATAGCCTTCCCTCATCCCAAGTATCGATAGGTAAACAGGAAGCCATTGCATTTTAGGTAATGGCTGCTGCATGCATCGCATGCAGTCATTCATGCATATATGAACCTGTGCTTCAGACTGCATAGTTACACTATATCATCATCATCATCATCAACACATTGATCGAATTCTCATCAATACATTCAGCTTTATTACTGCTTCCTCTTTTCATCTTTCATTCCACTTTACGTTTTTTTTTGCCTCAGCGATTCAACATCGGTCTGCCACTTGCAAGGAAAAGAGCGTGCCAGCTGTCCATCTGCATTATTTTCCTGTCGTCGTCCTTTCCAAATAATGACCATTCCTTCTTTCCCCAGTTTTATGGAGAAAATGCACGCACTCCGTTTAAGACAGAAAATACGTTTGTATTTTTAGCATTGCAGAGACTGCAGCTAGCCAGCCAAAAAGAGAATGAAATGAATCTGTCTCCGGCTCTGCTGCCACTACCAAACCAACAACCCCATAACTATAGTACCTCTCTAGCTCTATTCATCCAGTTGAAGAAACATTCTTTTTCCTTTCATTTCTCATGCACACATCAACATCACCTAACATTTTACTCTTCTTGTTGACTGCAAAAAGTGCAGACAGTTCGGGAAGATCCGTGCAATCCGAATCTGAACAGTTGGTTGGAAAAAATTGGACTCTATTCTATATCCCCCTTTTCATGTGTGCGTTATGTAGTTACAATGCAGGGAGATTGCATTACTTGCATGCACACTGCAACCCTGCATACTTTTCCTTCTCTACACAATATCAAATATGTAGTTTGTAATAGAACCACTTCTAAAACACACATTGCACCGTCCTGTTACTACACCCGGTTTAATATGATATCGCTCCGTCTAAATGGTTATGACATGCCTTTCTCAAGTTACAAACATGTCCTTCGAAAGAATCCTAAACATTGTACGGAAGCAAAACCAGCTCAGTTGCTCACAGACTTTTTTCTTGATACAAAAAGCGTGTGGCTTGGCTGCAACATACTTGCTGGAGCACTACTACCAACCAGAACCACTCAATACAACCATAAAGATATCCCTTCAATGCTATCCCGTGCTTTATGTTTTGGCTACGGGCAAGATAAAAAGGGAAGGCACTTGGCTTCTAATGCTTACTCTTTTAGGTTCTCTCTCGGTCTCCAATCTACAATAAAGCTGGGAGAATAGTAAAATCTAGTTAAGTACAAAAAGCAAAGAAAAAAGGAAGGGGTTCCCCCAAAATCCTAAACTCTCAAATGGAATATAATATGCTGTATTCATTCTCAGTAACACTGGTTATAAGGTACGCTCCACGTCCGTAAACGAAAGCGATACGATACGATACCCCAGCACCACGATAATAGCATCGAGTTTTTTGGTTGAATCTGGAAAAGCTTTTTTTCCAGACTGACTTGGCCCAGCGCAACATTCAGGCATGCTTTCAAGATGTATGTATGTATGTATGTACATTGTACATTTAAAATATGTATTTATGAAGGTTGAAGGTACATGTGCTATAATAATGTAATATATTGTGTGTACTTTGACGAAACGGTATACTACACAAAGGGAGCGAGAGTATTAAGGAAAGCAAGAAACTGGAGAGATTCAAGTCTCACTGGAAAGCATAATAAGTGTAAGGATTGCCTTCATCTAATACTGGGGCTGTTGCCACAAATTTACGTACGTATGGAGAACTTAACTGCTCTGCTCCGATCCTTACGTTGCTCTGGATGGTATATGGTATGGAAAAACGATAACCACTTGGAGAGAACTTTCTGAACTCAACGAAAAGCTGTGTATATAAGGGACGGTCGGACATTCCTCTTTGGTTTGACTTGCTATGGTGCTTATTCATTCTCTTTTGCTGCTGGAGAAACGAGCGAACGTGTGCTTGCTTACTCTTACTACTCAAAAAGTGTACACAATACTGATCCATCCATCTACTCATATACATACGGCTGCTGGTTGTTCGACCACCATAGTATATTACTATAAACTCATACATAGTCGTACAACCACCGTAGACTGAATCATCATCGTCATCATCATCACTTGAAAGCATCAGACGTTCATTCTCCAACAAGAGAATGTAGAGGGTTTTCCATGTATTCACATTCACACACTCACTCGCTCACAATCTGGCTTGCCTTTTGCTCACACATATCCCAAAGCTGCGTGCTGGTGAAGAAAAGCAAAGAAAGGATAGGACATGGAGAGGAAGAACCTTACAAGATTTTTCGCTCTCGTACTCACTCACTCCATATCTTTCTTGTGAACAAATTCTTCTGTACTCCACTCCGCTGGCCTGACTTAACATTTTACTTTTGACAAAGCGGCAGCGGCTGATCATCATCATTCTCCAATCTCTCACCAAAACATCAACCTGGTATATATGATGTTCTTGGTGGTGGCAGTGCTGCATCTCTCTCCACACACACATTTTTTAAACAAAAATAATCTTCTCAAAAAGCATTAAAACAAAGTTGTGTGTTAGCGTTTCTGGGTCAAACGCTAAGTTATTCATAATCATTAAATGTGGACCCAAGAATCATCAAAGAAAAAAATAGAGCATTCATAGCTCTCCAACTCCAACATCATCTCTCTCTCAAAATATATATATTAGCCATCCTGTCAGTGCAGTACTTACTTTCTTCTGTTTTCTTGTTGATGTTGTTATCTTTGCCGTGTGGAAAAAAGCTTGCTCGTGTGTGTCCTGTTGTGTTGCACCAATAGCACGATCCAGAGTCTAGTCTAGCTGCAGCTCTTGTTGAGACTAGTAGTGCGCTGAGGTAAAGGCTAAAAACAAGGCCACAAGATAGATCGTCTCTACTCCACTTTTTGGCCTGGCCTGACCACAGAATATATATTGAAGCTATAATAACAATCATAATAATTTTTAAGCATCTCAAATCTTTGTGTAAAAATTCTCTCTCTCAGCGTAAGCACAGAGCTCTCTCATCAACATCTTCTCACAAAATTCTTAAGACGGTATTCAAAGACTCTTTTATAATAATACGTGCACGAGGTCCGATGAACGTGCATGGGAGCTAAAAAGTTTGTGTACGCATCATTCAGCATCTTACTCGGTATGCGAGTGTGTTAAAGAAATTGTGAATATTTAACTCTGCTTGGGAGTCATAGGACAAGGATATGTGTAATAATATAATCTCCATCATCATTTGCATTTCTCTCTATCTGCCTTGTGGACTCTTAATATCCACACTCATCTCTCAACTTTCGGAGGAGATGAGATGCTGATGTTGTTCTTCAAAACATTTTAGTGAAGTGCAGCACAAGGAGTCTTGTTATTACTGTCATTACCTTTATTATTACCATCGTTGTACAAACCTAAGGTTTTCACTTGAACCATTATTGTGGTTTGCATACAACAATTATATCTGAATTAATAAATGTCTTAGATTTTAAAAGAGTGATAATCTCTCTGTGCAATACTCTCAATCCTCCTCATTGTCATGCTAAGCAAGTGTGTGTACACTTATGACTGAAGACAAGATCCACTCACAGTCACAAGAGAAAGGACACATGTGCACGGGTTAATGCGAACATTACCATAAAATTACACAACACAACAAAGCAAGTCAAAAGACAGTTGTCGTTGTCGCAGTGATTCCCATCTTCTTCTGGGGCTGATCTGACTTTACTTTGCATATTATGCATGCATACCAGTACCGTTCTATACCTCGCCGGACGCAGACGAACAAATAGACTTTTGACCATTGATTAACATCAACAAACAAGATGCATTGTACTTTTTTATTATGCAATTCTACAATGCAGTAATTCATTTCATGATGTACTACTACATCCAAAGCGGATGCTACAATGATGATCATGATCATCAAACTGATGTCAAATGTTGACGGCGTTGTGGAGCAGTGTGCGTGTGTTTATTTCAATGCAGACTTTGTGACAACAATGCGTTAATAAAGCAGACATTATTCATCTTTTAAACCAAACGTGTCTATTATTATCAGCATCTATCCAATAATAATAGAACAGGAAATGATAATATTCCTCAGTCGTTTGGAATTTCAAATGAGATATTATTTGTTGATATGAAAAATCGACATGAACGTGACAGAATTGAACTCTATTGGATGCATCGAACAATTGGCTTCACAACAGATGAATCATCAGAATTGGATGTGAGTGTGACTCTGCTATAAGAAAGAGTGTTCAACTTTGCTCCGATCTATAAAAGGATTTTTATGAAAGCAAATGAGAGGTAAAATTTTTAATAGAAAAGTTGAAGGACGAGTTCGTGAGTGATTAATAGTTCAGAATTGAGCTCGTCGTCACAATTCTTTGAAAAGCGCATTTCATGAAACTCGCGTATAAAAAGGAAATCAGGATTTTTCCTTTTTTCGTGTATGAAATGTGATATTTATGGACTGCTGATTGAATAATTACACACAGTTTCAAGCGTTTTTTTTGACACGTACGTAATTTTGCATATCAGAAGTGGTTGTGGAGTAAATAAAGTGAAGAAAAAGGAATCGTGATTGTTTGAAATAACAAGTGGATTCCCAACCACCAACCAAGTGCCACTTGTACACAGCGAAAAGGAACCTGTCTATACTTACTTGGCTCACCGTGTGTTTGACAGTTGTTGGCCACAACCTGGCCACCAAAGGATTTTCTCAAGTTTCGTGAGATCAGCACAGGTTGCCAAAATAAGCATTTCCGGTATATGTACTTACAAGGATTCTAGGGATTCAGCAACAGCAACTGCCGCTGGAGTTTATATGTATGGCCATGAATACATGGCATGCCATGCACCGGTAAAGTGGTGTAGTGAGTGACGAAAAGAAAACACTACTTGGCACTTTTCGAAATTGAGATTTCAAATACAAGTATATCAACCTGGTTGAAATATGCGTACATGTTTATAGGTACCTAAAATACGGCATCCAGTCCAAAAAATGAATTTGCTACTCAACATAAAAAACTAGGATCGACTCCAACCCAAACTCATCTACGCTTTCCTGATAATGAAAATGGAAAAAAGCGGCACAGGAGCCCGAGACTACTGGAGGAAACTGCCTGTTTCTGGAGAGCATCAACATCATCAACCCACAAGGAACCCAGTTGTTTGTTGATGTGCTCATACGGAAAACAACTGAAACTGAGGAAAAAACAAGAGCAAACATTATAAATGAATAATGAATACTGTGTAGCGGCTCATTGGCTCTATCTCCGTGCTAACATCACTTCAACCCACCACTTTTTGTGACTGTGTGTAACTAACTAGTGAGTGTGTAAGTAAATGCATATGTGTGTGTGAGCGTGCATACTTTCTCACCGTCAGACTGGAATTGACGACATTTTTAGACGGAAACTTGGAATCTGAGAGAAAGAGAAGGAAAAACTAGGAGTAGCGAGTTAGTTCGTATTGAATTTGGATTTTCTCGCTGAAAAACTTTTCAGCTTGACCTGACAAAACGTAAGTGTATCATATACGAAGGCATAAGGAAATGTAGTCTAGGGTAGCGTAGCGTTTATGTGTTGTTGTTAGTAGAGGTGGATGTTTAGTTTCTAGATACATAGTTTTAGTAGATGTGCTGTACAGGCTCGCACATCAAGTCATTCTCCTGTCAGATGCAAACTAACTTTGCCAGCTCTTGTACACGCTTACTCGCCTTCCTTTCCTAGAGGAAGGGCGTTATTGTGTGCATGTACGTAATGCATGTGTGCAATGTAAACACACCTGGTGCAACTTTATCGGTTTTTCGGTGTTTCCCAGCTTTCTCACTTGAATTTATTGACTTACCACCCGGTTTGTTGGCATTGCGAATAAAAAGGAAGATACATGTACACATTTATACGAATGAATAAAGTTTTTCTCTGAGAGAAAAACAGACACATTATGTGTTCTTCTATGCAATGCAATATGAATGCTCCTAGCTTCTGCTATTTTTCTCCGGTATTCTTTGCTACATGTATATTACAACATGGAAAACAATTTTATACAGGTCTCTTCGATTTTCGTTTTTGGAACTGTTCGTTTGTTTGTCGGGCTGCAAATGTCCTTTTAGGTAATTCCTAAACCGTTTTAAATAACAACCCGTTCAACTTACCAATATTTGGTAGCGTGAATATTTTTGGAAAATCTCTTTTAACTAGACCAATTTAAAGCAATGAAATTTTCTTCGAATTTCCATAAAAGCGTTTAGATAATTAGTTTGAAATGGGTGCAAAAGAGCCTCTAATAAAATGACAACGTCTCAAAAGTCATCATCGAAAATCATATTACGCAGTCATTTATAGAGACTCAGCTCAGGGAGCTCAATCAACATTTTTGCTCTCAAGACTGTTCTCGAAACTGCTAACTACAACCCAAAATTAGGCAGGCAGAAAAAGGCGTCTGGCACTCGTGGTAATTTGACGTTACGTAATGTTGTGCTGCGTCAATGACTTTGTAAAGAACTGAACTGAAAAGGACTCTAAGGAGAGCAACCGAAAATTAGTTTCTGTTAGATGAAACGTCATTAAAGTCATCATTGCTTTTATGGATATTTTAGCGTCAGCTTTCAGAAACAGGTAATGAGAAACGTAAGAAGAAAGCGAGTCGTTAAGTATACTGACTATATGCACTACTCCTGCAATTTCTGCGATAGACAGGTAATTAATTCCCGAATAATGAGATGACGTTGGTTGGATCTATTACATATTTTAGCACTAACCTACTACTATACCTTCTTCTGTTTATTACATGTCAAAATAGATGGGTAGTTTCTGTTTAATAACGTGAATATATCTCTCTGCTGCTTCGGAGCTCATGCGCTGTAAGGCATTCAACAAAAATGGATTGGGATAATAATTATGGGTTATACAGTGGCCTACAAATTTCTTCAACTTCTGAGAAAAACTGTCCGTGTGGAAAACCCCCATAATTTAAATTCACTTTTCCTTTTAGAAGTAGTTGCGTTTTGTAAAATGTCAGAGATGACTATGTTTAACATGCATTCCATTTCAATTTCGATACAATTATTTTTTTTCAGCCATCAATTTTGCTGACACAACGACATTATCAGGTTGTACCGGTATTAAAGTTTTCTTGTCCCAACAAAATGGAAGGTGTCATACGTGGTATACTAAAGAATGCATTTCACGAGTCAATATAATTTTTGAGCAGAAGTAATTACAGCGAGTGAGCTGAGAAAAGACCGGGGCACCACCAGCATGTGCGATGCATGCACATCAAGAATGATGACACTAACAATGATAATTTACAAGAAACCTTTAGGTGAGGTGTAGCAAGAGCACAAATATGAGAACAAGGTTGACTAAAACTCTAAAAGATAAGAGCTCACGTTATTTGTGTGCATTTTACACATCATCAAAACAGTCATGCATATTTACACAGCCATCATCCTCACATCACACGGTTTCTCATCGAGAAACATATATATTGTATTTTTTCTCTCTCTTTCTCAAAGGTATAAACTGGAACTGACGCCCACACAGGGCACATGCCATATCATACCGATGCCATGCTAGCCCAAGCCATAATGCCATTCTCTGCATTTTTCTCTTATCAGGCCTCTGAGCTATCACCATTCTTATGGCTATTTTTTCATGGCGACGTTGATAATGGTGCATGTAGTTCGTCTTCTCTTCTTGATTCCATCCATTGTATGCATGCATTGGTTATTGGGAAGGCGAGGAAACCTTTTGCATGTCAACATCATGTAGGAAGTAGTAGGTAAATGCCAAGCCAAGATGTCCAAAGTATAAACACAATAATATATTTTTTTCTCCCTTGGTTTTCACTACATGCACGCGTGTCTACATTTTTATATGTACACAAAAAGAACAAATACACATAAGTAAGGAAAAGCAGTTGAACAAACTTTAATGAGATGACATGCTCTTCTTATTGCTCTCGCGAGTTAGTTGTTGGTACTTACTA
>JAQGAP010004226.1:0-10845 GCA_034697805.1 Orchesella bifasciata
AATTCAAACGCCAGAGATGATTTCCATACCGAAACAACATGTTTCTAAGCCGATGTCTAAAATCTGGTTGATGTCCTTCTCGTTCAGCAGGCCATTCTATCTCCAGGCTTCTTGTGAGAAACGGGTTACGTGGTTGCGGATCCCGTCCCTGCAGATTGAGAGCTCCCATGAACTCAACCAATTGGGGTTCCAAATTTGGCCCAAAGACGTACTTTTTGCTGAGTCCTTCCACAGTTGAGTAAAGTTGAGTTGTGCGGCCACGGGGAAAGTTGGTCGCAGAGTCCGAGCTTGTCCAGATTGTCTGGAGGGCGAGATCGACGGCGGCTTGCCAGCTTTTGATGACAACAGATTTATTGACAAAAGTATGGGCCAATTTGCATTTAGCTTGATTAAGCGAAACTGCTTACCAATGCAAGCAACTCGCTTATCTTTCGGGAATCTAGCAACTTGTTCCACTCCATGCACGCATTGATAACGGAGAGAAAGTCGTTTGAAGAAAAGCTGCTGAAGATTTGATCCCATGTCTGCCAATAAAAACAATGACAACTTGCTTAAGTTTCACAGAATGGCATTGTTTAAGTACAGAAATTGTTAAAACGAACCTCAGGAGGAAGCATTGGATCTGTCAGTGGAGATTTGAAGGCTGCGTGGCTCTTCTTGCTGCTTTCTTTCAAATCACCGGTTTCCTTCTGGCGACTTTCGTCATTATCAATCAGCTTGATTTTCTTTTGGACGATTCCACCAGAGTCCGACATGACTGTCAACTGTCCAGGGATTCCGCAACGAAACTGTAATTGAGTTAACAATTTCAACGGAAACAATTAACTTCACTGTCAACTGTTATGATCGGTCGATGACTGATGTTATACTGAACTAATCTGATCTGTTGTGAATTGAAGATAGAACTTACGCCGTGCAAAAGCCAAATATTGCTAATTGGTTCTTTTTCGCACCCAAAAGCTCGTTAGGACTAAACTCAGACGGCAGAGAAAACGCAGTGAAAGCACAGCTGACTATGTTTGAGATTCGCGGTATTTTTGTCAGCTGATTTAGGTGGATTTAGAAGGGCTTTGCACGAGAAGACTGTGAGTAAGATCCAGATATTTGTACGGACACCACACACAATGTTATTCTTTCGTCAGCGGCGAGAGAGACGTAGTCAGATTTTTGTTTATAATTTTCTAGTTTTGGTTCATTTGTAAAAAGATTTTAATCATTTTATTGTTGATTGATTGTTGTGTCTCTTAGTTGTTGAGTGCTAAGTATTTGGCTTTAAGTGTTTAAATTTCAACCTAAATTGAGTTGTTCTCTGTCATCGTCTGTGAAGGACTGGAAATGGAAGAAACTGTTGAAACCGAAACGCAGCATCCGCTGGAAAATCCCGTGGTTTGACTTTTTTCAAATGATACAGTTAAATTAATGAATTTTACAGGGGACAGGTTGAAAAATCATTATCGTTTTATTTATTTAAAGGTTCTTGAGAGGCTTTTTGAACTGATCCCATTTAATCTGGTGGACTTTCGAAATTTCCGGCTCGTTTCCCGAGCTTGGAACAGCTTATCACTTGCAACTTGGCGAAGAAATGCCTGGCTCCGTCTGGACGACAAGAATATTGAAGAGGCGGATGATGATGAAAGTGATATTGATGGTAATCCTAGGATTTCACGCCAGAAATACCTGGATCTTGTTGAAAATGAGCAGCTGCAGTTGGTTCAAAACCCTTTTCGGAAGTACTCACTAACTGACTGGAAAATCAAGCTCCAATCAGTAAATCGGGATGGAGAGCAGGACCAAATTTGGTTTTGGAATCGAGTGGGACCTCTCATGACCCACTTGGAAGTATCATTTTCTAACTTTGCCGGAGTTGCAGACTTCCGCACCGTGATTTTCGAGGCGATGTCCAATCTCCAGAGTTTGAATTTGAGGGAAAACGTTCACATCGACAAGAGGCCTGCTAACAAGGAGGATAGACTGGATCCAAAACTGCCCCAGCACGCTGCGATTCAAGCGGAGCAAGTTCAAAACAATTTGGTGGAGTTGGAGATCGACTCCCATGACGATGATGACGATGAACTTCCCAGATGGCGGATGACCCTTCCAATAACGTGGATGGAGCTCATCATTCATTTTCCAAACCTCAAGGTCGGTGGAAATTCAGTGGAAACTAGTTTATAAATTCTTAACAAAGTCGTGTATCTTTTAATCTTTTAACTACATAATAATATACCTTTTACAGAAACTTGGACCACTGGAGCTCGGCGCAACTGCCGAAGCTGAATTCTTGGAGTTTTTTAAGTCTGCCGAAATCCTGAGAAGGGAGCGTGGACCAGGGTATTTAGCGCACCTGACTGATTTAGATTTGACGTGAGTTCTTTTCCAGTAATTACGATAATCTATCTTGAATATTAGTAGTCCCATTAGTGGATTGAAGGTTCATCTTTGTTCCTTTCGGTTTTGTAGGCATTTTGAACCCAACACACGTACTTTTCGTGGAACACTCCTCTCTTCCATTAACCGGCTTCATTTCCCTCTCAAAACACTAGCCTGTGTGATTGACTCATCGGTAGATGAGGAGACATTTAAGCAACTCCTCCAGCATCCTCTCGAATATTTAAAGGTGGTTCGAGAACATGATGAAGACGCAATGCCATTCCAAAACTTCCCATTTGGACTCAAATTTATGACTCTCAAGGAACTGGAAATGTCAGGACCCATTGCCCTCGACCTCCTCTTGTTTTTGAGGGAGTGTCCTAACCTGGAAAAGTTCGGCTACAATCCTAGGGGAGGTCGCGAAGCCAATTTGACTTTAGGTTTAAATGGCGGGAACCTCACAAAGCTGGTAAAGCTGAAATGTCTTTGGATTGAAAATTATTTATGCAGCTCTGAGCAAATCAAGAAACTCGGGGAGCTCATGCCAAATATGAAGAGTTTAGCAATTGGATTGGACGATGGGGGTTTCAGAGCTGTCTGCGAGGTTTGGAAAGAGCTTGAAAAGCTCCAAGTGTGGCCATGGAGAGTTAGGGAAGAAGCGTTGCTCGGGAGGTATGAGCGAGATGGAGAGAAATACCACCACCCAAATCTAACGGACTTGAAGAGCTTGATGAAGTTTGACATACAGTTTCAAGGAAATCGACATGGGTTTACAGACGCTATGATTCTGGATGGACTTCTGGCCCTTCCAAATTTAGAGACTGTGTATCGCATGTGCATTTCGTCGCAGGTGTGCCAAATTTCAAACATTTTTTTAGTGCGGATAATTGTGTTTTTCTGTATTTCCAACCAATTTTATCTGTGATTTGCTTAGGTATCATCTTATGCTCGGAGTCAGCTGGAATTGAAATTTCCGAAATGTTATATTGTTACCCTGGAAGATGAACTAGCAGGTGGAAATGAATTTGCGGTAGCAGCAGCAGAGTTTCAACAGAATTTGGGAAATAACAGCACAGCGGATAGTCGTTAAGTGTCGATAACAGTGCTAATTTTGGCATACATTGCTTCCATCCTCTTTCCCTTATTTTAGTAAACATTTAACACTACTATTATACCATAGGTTACACGAAAAAATACCTTAGAATTATGTTTGTTCACATGTATGTCAAAAATTCCTTTTGATTGATAATAATATTAAAATATCATAATCACATAATTTTACAATCAATTTTTTAATTGACGACACCTTTCCTAAGTAACAAATTATATTCAATTTAGCTAATTAATTAGCGCATTCCAACTTTGCCAGAAGAAATGTGTAGTACAAATAACTTATCAATCAGATTTTTCCATTTTCATTTATGCGTTTTCAAAATCGTGCCATCAGCATTCTCATGCCATCTTAATCATTAAATAATTTTACTTGGATCCAAGACTGTGGTCAATAGTCACTACTCTTGAGTATTTCATATCTGTACATCTAGTACCGTTTAATCTAATGGGTGAAAAGGTATATAGAAAGTCATGATATATTTTCGGCTAGATGCTACATTCCAACCATTCTAGGTTTGAAACGTTGGGCGACTTTCTTACCGTCACGTACGTACGTACATTTTGGTATGTTTCTTTTTTAAGAAGTTAGGTACATTGAAAGGGGTTCTCGGTATTCAGTACCGCTTTTATGTATAGCAAACCACATATGCATGTGAGAAGAATTTCTTTGCATGTTTAGTCCTCGTGCACTTTTGTGTGAACATATTTTTGTTCCTTGTGACTTTTCATGCATATTTACATAGGTTTATCATTACTGCTCTAACCCAAGTCGCCAGTGCTTGCTCGGTTCAGTCCTGATTGATTTTATATCTCTGTTACTTGAAAACGAACAATATCCTTTAAAAAATTGCAAAAATAAGGTAACTATTTGTCGTGTAATCACTCTTTTGTTCGATAACGTTCCGAAGATTTGTTTCTTTTTAAACAGAACTATTGTATGAATTTCCTCCAAAACAGGTGAGGACCATCCTTAATACAACAACCACAAACAACAAGAACCAAACTCAGGATGAACCGTCCTCATTTCGTGAACGAGAAACCTAATTTTTCCAGCCACAAAACGGTGGACAACCCAATTCAAGCTTACAATTGCCAAGTGTGCTCTAAAACATTCGCGAACGGTAAAAATCTTAAACGACATGCACAAACGCACAAAGAGAAGAGGTTTGAATGCAAAACGTGTGGAAACAAGTTCACTCAAGCCGTCCACTTAAAAACCCATGGAAAAATTCACACGGGTGAGAAACCTTATAAAT
Organism: Orchesella bifasciata; assembly: GCA_034697805.1. Lineage (NCBI taxonomy): Eukaryota > Metazoa > Arthropoda > Collembola > Entomobryomorpha > Orchesellidae > Orchesella > Orchesella bifasciata. The sequence continues at coordinate 4,740 of JAQGAP010004226.1, forward strand.
GTGGAATGTGCACCAAATTGTTTTCCCAAATAGGTAATTTATATCAACATAGGCTTATTCATTTGGGAGAAAAGCCTTTCCGCTGCTCTGTTTGTGAAAAGAAGTTTGCACAAAAGGCTCATTTAGAATCCCATATACGAATGCATACGGGCGAAATGCCATTTAGTTGTGAATACTGCTACAAAAAATTTAAACACGGGCCTGGTTTACAAACCCATGTCAAAACCGTCCATTTGGGCGAAGTGAAAAAGTTTAAATGCATTGTGTGTTTCAAAACATTAACGTCAGCCCGGTCACTTAATAATCACATGAATATTCACACTGGTGAAAAGCCTTACCAGTGTCACGTCTGCAAGAAGCGATTCCGTCAACGAACTGCCGTTACCCAGCATTTACGTACCCACACTGGTGAGAAACGATTCGTTTGTCAAATTTGCAGAAAAGCATTTGCCCGAGGGGGCGAGCTGTCAAACCACATCCGGGTCCACTTGGGAGAAAAGTACTTCAAATGCTCTGTATGTCCAAAGGAATTTTTCACTCCTTCAGGTCTCCGTCAACATAAACAATCAATTCACGGAACGGGGTTCAAGCAAGCATGCATAATTTGTGACAAAAAGTTCCATACTCTTCATGAGCTCAAGCAACATGTTCACACACATACCAGGGAGAAACCATACAACTGCCCAGTTTGCGGAACAGAGTTTACTCAAAAAAGTAACGCAAAACGACACATGCAAACTCATGTGCAACTAGAGAAGGCTTAGGAGTGTATTATGGGCCTGGAAAAGTTTTCTACTTCCAGCTTTCTTTCGCAACATACGAAAACTCATATCCGCGGGAGACCGTTTATTTTTGAGTTTTGTGACCAAAATTTTGGTTGTTACGCTTCGGTTCGGAAACCTGAAAACAAACGTGGCAATTTGCTAATAAGATTTGAATAATTTTATTTTGTATTTATTTCTGAAACACCCCGCACGGTTATGATTTTTTTTTGAGCCCATGTGCCCATTATTAGTATGTGTATTTTGGTAATAGGTAGGAGGAAGCAATAATTTGGCGTATCATTAAGCTTTGATGTAGCTCCAATAAACTTTTTTCAGTGTTATTATTTTATTTTAAATCGTTGGCTAGTGTAAATACGTAATAAGTAGCCGATAGTATGTACCTTTTACTGACAGCAGTACGTGTCTAATTAAAATTAACTATCTATAATACAAAAACAGAATGTCAAGTTGATCAGAAATGTACAGGTTTAGTTTGTTATAAATGATAATTAACAAACTTCATGCATAATTAACATTCGATTCATATGAAATAATAAAATACTAGAGTATACACTAATGATTTTAAAATTAAAACACATAGATAAATGATTCCTGCAGCAATTTATTAATCGTGAACTTCAAAGCTGGGGTTGGTTCTTGGTCTGTCCGTATCCGTTGGTCCATCCATAGCACGGTAGTCTCCGCAACGCTTTAGTTTTTCAAAATCTATTTTCACTAACGGATAGCATACGTTATGGGAAACTTGAAACTTCATGTTTCATGTCTAGTAAAACGGTGAATGTGAGTGAACCAAAAGGAAAGCATTTCAGACTCAATCTCCAGAGATGGCTTAGCACAGCCCATTTATCATTTCCAAAGTATTCAATCCATAGTGTACAAGGCATCAATTTCCCCAGCGCTTCAAACTATTCTCCCACACATAGCTCATTTCCAATCATAAACTCGTCGGAGAAGCACAAAGTTCATAACTGGTCCAGCTTAAAAGTTGGAGCCTGAAATAGCAACTCAACTTATCTACTAGTTACCTTCCTGAATATGTGCCTTTTCTCATTGAAAAATTTACAGGGTACCTCCGAATCTACTACAGTTTGTGTATCCAACAAGCACCAGATTTAAGGTATAAGACGAACGATCACCAGAAAGTGAAGGTTATTGAAAATCGGTCCAATAAGCTTGAGCTTCAGTAACTGCAGCAATTGCCGTTGGAATTTGTTGGGTGCTAAGATCACCCTTAACTTCGTCAATGCATAAAACATTTGACCTCCGGTCTTTTTCTTCCAAATGCATGCCATTATACATGTATAATGGCATGCATTTGGATTTTCTCTTATGTATAAGAGAAAATCGTTGCAGCCAACTATATCGTTTCCACGATAAATCATTTAGACCTGAGCTTTTGATATTGTAAGTAGGTTTTAAGTTTGACAACTCGTTCTGTCACTTTTGGAGAAATTGTTAAGCAGTCTTGTAAGCTGGTTGAAAAATGTCATGTTGTTGTATACTTATTCTATTTAACAAAGTAAACTTAATGAATGAAGGAACATGAAACTTTGAAAAATGTCTGGAGGTTTGCAGCATAATTTCTTTATATAAGGAGTTCGCTGAGTAGTGTTGTTTTTCCTGAGGAGATGCAGTTTCATTTTAAGGAAAAGAAAAATCAAATTGGGAAAGTTTTTCTAATAACCTTTTGTAAGAGTTTTTAAGATGATAGTGTGTAAAAGATTCTACAGCCAACACCTTTCTAGAGGTGTCGTTTGCAACAAACATTACAACAACAAAATCTTCAAAAAGCGCAATATTTTGTGTTTTTTGGGGAATTTTACTATGCAAGTTTTTAAAGTCCAGCCTAATTTATATATTCAATTTATCACTGTATTCCAATGTTGCCTTTTGACTGATGGAAAGAAGCTAGTTACATGAGCAGATAAGTACGTCACTGAAAACCGTGTGAATACCGCGTATATACAAGCTAAATTTTCAGCTACATTCCAGTTATACGATTCTTCGTGCTTTGTTGTAAGGTTTTAAACATTTCTCACACAATAACCATTTCAACATTTGCTTCAAGATGCATTTCATAATTATGACAAGGAACAAACCGAACTTTATGTTCAAACCTGTTTTTTGATGAAATATGTGACACATGTTAGTTTACGTAATTAACGCATGAGAAAACCACAAGGCCAATTACCTCATATTGTTCCATATAGTGTACTACAGAGCGATGCACTTGACAGGTTTGCGAAGTTTTAATTCATAAGTATGATTGGAATGTGAATACAAGTTTCATTATTCTATTTAATTAAAATTCATTGTAAACACAAACAACGAAGCATCGCTTTTTTGAAGTTATCAAGATAAGAAGTATTAAATCGACGTTAGTTTCATGAGAATAAATACGAAACAGATCCAGGTGTAGATAAATACAATTTACACGCAATATTTTGAAGGCAAATGGTTATTTTCTCCTACGTGCAACATTCCAATGATGGAAAAGCTCAAGATGTTGTGCAGTTAGGTTTACAACATTGGGTTACATTCTTTCTGTCACGTACGCATTTTTGGGGATACTTCTGTTTCCTAAATTTTGGGTACATTGTAAGGAGTTCATGGTATTCAGTAACTTCTTTATATATATCGTATACATACATGATAGGTTCCCTTCTTTAAATCTATGAACAACTATACTTGATGCTTGGCATGTTTTTGTGTGAACGTTTCATTTTTGTTCTAACATCGTAACAGAGAAGATCAACTACTGTTCTAATCCACATTGTCTGCAATTTTTCTGTTTTGTTTGATTTTTAAATCTCTCACAGTTAGTTGTCTGCAACAGAGTAATTTAATTTACAAACTCAAGAGTTTCAGAAAAGCAAAGGTGATGATTTATTGTTATTATACTGCATTCGTTTATAAAACTATAAAACTTGATTGTAAATGTAATTGTCGTACGCGTTTAATGCAAACCAGGTGTGGACGATTCGTTAAGTAGCTAGCACATAGGAACACCAAGAAAAAACACCAAACTTACGATGAACCGTTTTCCGTTTCCGTTGGCCAAACAAAAGCGCAAATCTTCCGGTCACAAAGATGTGGAGAAACAAACTCAAACTTACAATTGTCAAGTGGGCTGCAAAACATTCGCAAAACGACAAAATCTTAACCAACATGCGCTTACTCACCAAGAGAAGAAGTTTGAGTGCAAAACGTGTGGAAAAAAGTTCACTCGTGCGTACCACCTAAAAACTCACGAAAGGATTCACACGGGTGAGAAACCTTATAAATGTAGAATGTGCCCCAGATTGTTTTCCAACTCATCTAGTTTGCGTACACACATGTTTGTTCATTCGGGAGAAAAGCATTACCTCTGCACCGTTTGCAGCAAGAAGTTTATTTGCAAGTATCATTTAGAAACCCATTTACGAATTCATACAAACGAAATGCCATTCAGTTGCGAACACTGTAACAAAAGATTTAATGTCGGATCGAACTTAAAAGTCCATGTCAAAGCTGTGCATTTAAGGGAACTTTCAAGGTTTAAGTGCGTTGTGTGTTCGAAAACATTAGCAACAGCCCAGACACTTAATAATCACATGCATATTCACACTGGTGAAACGCCTCACCAGTGTCACGTTTGCGGAAAGCGATTCAGGAAGCAAAGTAACGTAACTCAGCATTTACGTACCCATACTGGTGAGAAAGGATTCGTTTGTCAAATTTGTGGAAAGCGATTTTCAACTGGAAGGGCGTTGTCAAACCATATCCGTGTCCACTTAGGAGAAAAGTACTACAAATGTCCTATATGCCTAAAACAATTTTTCACTCAACGAGCTCTCAATCTTCACAAACATTCAATTCATTATAATCAAATTCAAAAATTATAATCACTATTTAATATTGTTTATCCGTGCGTTATATTGCCATTGTTATGTGTTCGAAAGTAATTAACATATTTAAGGTAGGGAAGTTTTTGTTTTTCCCTGTTTTTTGAAAAAAAGTGAATCTGGAGATACATCATTTTACAATTACTCGCATGAAGACTTACTTCATTTTACAAATACACGTCTCAGAACTTACATCATTTTACAGTCTCACCGACGATATGTATTTTCTGTTAATAGTTCCGAGGTGAAAATAATCTGTTTCTTCGCTATAATCTGTTTCCAATAGATTCGTGTGTCTTACTTACATGTATCACAAATATGCTTTTTGTGAAGCAGCAAATGCTATAAATAATATTTGATAGTTGATTGGTGTGAAATAATAAATACTCAAGTATGTGTAAATAATTTAAACACTAAACCACTCCAATTCGTACACCACCACTCTCCTTATGTAATACACATTCTTGCCATTTCTTCATGAAGCTATGAAGACTGGTTGTAAAAAAGCACGAGCACAAAAACAATGCACTTAGCTAATTGGTAATGAATCAACGTCGAACTTACTGTTTTAAATACAACATTAAATCACAAATCGACATCTAGCAAGCTTGCTTTTACATTACATCACAGCATACTAGCCATCGCCTGTAGTTTCCTCACAAATTACTCGTCAGTAGCTCCCTTAGCATTATTGATATCATTACTTACTGTGTTCTTAGGAGCATCTCATGCAACTCAGAACAGTCTACTTTTTGCACATTATATTTTTCGTGTATAGAATCGTCGTGTTTCCCAAGCAATCTACGCTGCGAAGTTACTATGCAGATGTGTTTCACATTCAACTTGCATTTTCTGTAGAAGCTTCTATTCTACGTTATGCTAATGCCACCCTTTAACGTAAACATATCTCATTGAGAAAAAGATATCTAGTTTTCATCCATGCGAGTGAATTTTTCGTTTTATTACTTTTAGGTTACACATTGTCAAGCAAAACACAAGAGCATAGTTTCAAGTTTTGGTAATTGTAGCATGCATGATGCAAATATTATATTTGCATCTTCATTGTTAAAACTTGAAAGTGGCCATCGTAAGCACTTTCCTACTTGCTAAAAAACGAAGCAGAACCATATCATTCTGTCTTTGCTGTTCGCTTTTTCAACAAATTCAAAATACTAAGATGCCATTGCGTGGACGATAGTTCAGTTGAATTTCCGTTTTGTTCTTCTAATTTTTGAATAAAACCAAAAACTGGTGGTGAAACTCTTTTTAGAGTCTGAAGCAAGGGATCATGGGTAAAATAGGAATACTAAATAGAATACATAGTGCTTTTCATTTAACTTAACACGTGTAAGGGATATTCATATTTAAATATTTCAAATTATAATATTTGTTTATTTTGTTCAAATGGAAATTATGTTAAATATGATGTATGTCGAT
>JAQGAP010004227.1:0-10844 GCA_034697805.1 Orchesella bifasciata
AATACTATGAGATGATTGGTGCATAATATATTGTAAAGTTCATGCTGAATCTTTAAAAAGAAGAGACTAAAAATGATCTTGATGAACACTTAGCAGCAGATACATACATATAGACAATGCAATAATATAGCAAAGAACTACAACCATACAAGGGCTCTTCGTCATCTTCTTTGCATGATTCAGCTGTATAACGAAAGCCAACTATATCTTTTATCTCATAATCGTCTTTCCTGCCTGTTTAAAAACAGCATTTTCAAATATCGACAAGAAAGGGAGTCTGAATTTGATTTGAACGATATATGAGACAAGCTGTGAACTGCATATATAGCGACAAAAATGATTTCATCGAGTTCTTTGTTACCTCAACTTGGCCTATACCTACATGAATGCGTGCGTGCATATTGAAAAGCACAGCTTGTCTCGTTTGTCATCTCAAAAACGCTTGGTTACTTTACATTTCACTTTCATCAAAGCTTGATAATAATGTCGTTTGCAGACTACAGACAGCAAAAATCAAAGCCATCACGTTGTCTATTACAAGAAGAACGACAAAAGAAGTGTTATTGAATTTCCTAAGGTGGCTAAACTACTTTTTCATTTGATTGATTCCATCCTTAAAACTTACAACCAAGCCGCTCTGTCATTTAATGTGCGTACTTATTATAACAATTACATAAAAATCAAACAAAATAATACAAAAGTAGCTTATAGCTTATAGTCCCTTCCCTATTACCTACTTACACATGTATGTTAACAAGAAAAGGAATAAATAATTGCAAGTGTTTTTGTTCAAACGAAAATCAAAGTTACTAAACTAATACATAATGGTTCGCATACATAATACGACATCACATAAGGATAATTATTTTTGCTAAGTGTCACCTTTCCGACCATGTTGTCTTGATGCATGTAATCCTTACAATGTGAGCAGTCGATAAGGAGCTACTGCAGTTGAGAATTGAACTGAAAAAACCAAACCAACTTAACCAACCAACCTGACATTTAGATTAAGAACCAACCAAACCACCATCATCCATAAGCAATGATGCAAGTGAAATATTCATTTTGGTTCTTAATTTTTCCTACTCGTTGACCTTATCCTTGTAGACAGTAAAAAATGGCGTATGCTTGCAGTTTGCATTTGCAATTTGATGGACGTTAAATATATAACTATAAGGATTATATGCACATATTATTCCTTTCCTATATTTATGCATCGTACAGGAAAGAAACATGTGTAGTGTGTTGAATACACAGCTTTTAACAATCTCTTTCATGATGATATGATCAATACAAATACATTTTTATCGTTTGCCACAACCAAACACTATCATCATCATCATCTTTTTTATAGGTATCCTCATCATCAGCAATAGCAATACACTATACGCACCACTGCATTTACTACCACTACCGCAGTTGTTGCAATGCCAATGACGATCATTGTTAACAGGTAATGACGTGTTTCATTGCTATTTATTAACCATTTTAATTCATCGTGATAACCCAAGTGAAAAAATGTAGGAGCAGAAGCATTGATATTGCAATTTTTGATGATTTGATGAAATGGAAATGATGAAGCTATTGAGCATTCAACCCCACTACCATCATCATCATCATCTTATCAAAGAAGAACACTCCAACCTCAACTGAACCAGGTAAAAACGAATGATATTTCGCAAGCCTGAAAAAAAAAACATTCCTATGAGATTCTACCAGAATGGTACCCCAGGTGCTCGTGTTCGTTTAAGAGGAACTGGAAATACAAGAACTCATGAAATTCCAATGAATTGGATGGATGCTGGTGGAGCAGCTCCTAACTGCCTTCCGTTTTTGATAGCATCCCTGCTCCTTCCATCATCATTATCAAGTGCGTGCATGTGAGAAAAGAAGTTTGAAGAGTCCATCTACTTGTTGGGCTAGGTAGTAGTCTCTCTCTCAGCAGTATTATTGGCAGTGAAGTGGGAGGATGGAGATGAGATAAGTACTTCTGGAGGTCTATCATGTACACCAGCACCAGCGTGTTGCAAGCCATAACATAACACATTTAACATAATATCCTACCTTATACTACCTGTATGACTTTGGATTCTTGCGAATGATATGTGATGTGATGCTTGATACTTGATGTGAACTGAACTATATCAGAAAATGGGGATGCCGATGAACAAAAGAGTTTTGTGGATGGGTATAATGTCTAGCTATCATCACATTACCTTTTTCGAGAGTGAGAATTGAGAGTGAAGGAAGGTTATTTGAGACGAGCAGGGCTGCAATTTCAATTGAGGATGGTAGTAGTAGAGTTGCAAATTGCAACACAAAAATACACAACTCATGATGCGCCTGAACGTTTGCCTGAACTACATAGGATGATGATGGCACATCCTGTGTCTAAATAATTTTTGTTACGATGCGTTTTTGTTCGCATTATTCACGCTGCTCCAACAAAGAGCAGAGCACACACACACACACGTAATTCAATTTTTTCAATAGCACTTTCGCTTTTTCACACAAATGCTAGTGCAGGTATATACCTAAAAACATGTAGGCATAATGATTTTGAGCATTCCCTACTCATTTTAAGGACACTGATGCAATTATGCGTAGCCTAGTTTCAACTTAAACTTGCAGTAGTTGCAATGTTTTATATATTATTGTCATGTAATGTCGCTCGGATCAATTTACAAGTCACTTTGTGCATGCAATTTCAACCGCTGCTGTACTTTACCTTTGACGAATCTTCACAGTTTACAATAGGACACGAAGGAAATTGCTCTCTACACGCAATAATTGAATCGGCTCAGACAACCCCTTCTGCATTTTAACGTATAACAATAATTATAATACACATCGGCATGTTGTGCTTATACTTTTACGTGCTTTTTTAATAGAATATTATACAATGTTTTACATATTAGGTGTGGCTTTTGCGATGCGATGAAGTATTGTTAGTGTCTTTTTGTGTGATCTATGGTTTATTTGTACTTCATACTTGCTAACACTTTCATTTATCGCTTGCCAAGCACAAACACAGGACTACGGTGGTATATGATGGAGGTGGGTCACTGTCATTTTGCTCGTTACCTCATTAGTGTAAGAGACCCATTATCATACAAAAATTAACTATTGCAAAAAGGATTTTGCGCATAATGAAAGAAAACGAAGCCCAGACCCAGATAGAGGAGCGGATTCCGTATGCTTCACAAGAAGTCTCCTTCTAAATTTCCTGTTATGCATAGTAATACCATTATTGCATTGCGTATAGAGACAGGCAAAATGCGTGTAAAACACTAAAAGTCTATTGTCTTCCACTCACATTTTCATCATATCATTCATTACTATTCAAAGTGGCAGTAATGGAGTTTTTAGCACTTATTTCATAAAGCTGCTTTGTGTGATGTGACCTTTGGAATTAAAATCATTATCGTATAGGAAACATTAACAACTCACAATCAGTCAGCGCATTGTAATTTTAAGCATAAATATTCATCTCATTTCAAAATTTGAATGAGATATGGTTTTCCTATTCATAAATCACATTTTGTCACCTTTTTGTTTTGTTAAAGCTGAAACAAGAACTAGGTGGTACGTATACGCAGTAAATACATACGGGAAAAGAGATAAAGCTATTTATTTGTTAAAGAGAAAAACAAATAGGGATTCATTATTCATTACCAAAAAAATTGTTCCGTAATCTGCTAAAATCCCATCAAATTTTGATGATGAATCACTACTTGCAAAGTTTATCTCTAAAAATAGGAGATACCCATAACCGCACAAGGAGGAAACAATAGACATGATAATTATCAAAACGATACCGTTTCCTGTAGCGCATCAGTATCAGTCCTTGAAAAGAATGCTATCGCATCACATTGCAGCATAACATAACCTAAGGTCTACAAGTAGGAAACTCATAATATTTTTCCTTCACAATGGAATGGAGACATGGATAGTTGGGTGTTGTGGCCTGGCTTGGTCTGGTCTGACATTGACAATGACTTCAATCCCGATAAGCCTCAAAAGTCACCCTATTCATTGACGCTGACGTCTGTATTATACTCCATAAACACTGGTGGCACTGACGTAGACAAACGAGTCATTTGCATACTTTGAACATAAACTTGTCCGCGTCCACCTAAACATATAACACCACGCTTCCATAAACGTTGGGGGAGTGGGTTAAGGTTGCAACTTGGGATTGAATAATAAATGTGCAGCATTTTTATCTACGATACAAACACAATACTACATAATAATCATCATCCCTTCACAACATTGCTAACAACCAACTTGAAACATGGGGATACTCCATCCACTCTTCTGGTCTAGCACATGTGCAAAGTGTATAACACTTTTTATTAAGAGGTTTGGCATAATACTGGCCACTTCTCATGTACCAAGTTGTAGTATCAAACTAAACAAATTTATACCTATAACAAAAACACAAACGTTCCTGTTTGATCACATTCGCATTGTACATTTCTTATGACATGCTCATGCTCGTTAACTCATAACATAACACATAATGGAACTTTGTAGTGGACTTGAATCGTTGGATCTTGGATGCTGCATGAAGTACTATATAGTAGCAGTAGTCTACTACACGATGCCATTTTACCAAGGGCTCGGGGCCATCAATGATATAATCATTGATCTTGACACAAAAAATAATTATCATATTATATGATAGACATCTGACAATAGGTGGACACTATAAGGAACCTCAAAGGGCACACAAAAATGTTTGTTTTCCCTAAAAAAAAGGTGCTCAAGTCTCGAGACACTGCTGTGGAACTACAACAAAGCAGAAAGGTTTGATGGTAATGAGCATCTTAACAAGATTTTTCAAGTTCACGACAAAACAATGCCTACAGCTAAGGCAGTCAAAGGCAATTGTTCAAATTCACAAAATAGTTTGTTCCTCACGAGCACAAGCTTTAAAGATATTCACATAAGTCATATCCATATCATATAAATTTATTATTATTATGCATTGTTACAACAATAACGAATAATGATTTCATTCCCCATAATATATTATGCGTAATAATGTGTCCCTTCTGATAGGAATCAAAATGTGAATCATAATATTCCCCAATCAAAATCAAAGCCACGCCACGTCAGCTCTTTTGGGGATAACGGAAAACAGGATGAAATTAAAGTAAAAGGATGTGTGCAACGCTATAGGAGTAGAGTGCAAGGGCCATATTTTCAGCGGATTTCCCTTTTAATTGCTTTAGAGCTACCAGCGAAAAGCTATAACTTGTTAAAATGATTGTGAAACATGGCAATTTACTAGATAACGTGAAGAAGGGGCCTTGGAACAGCGTATATGCGGTTCAAATGATTGCATATATTTATATGATGATGATGATTAGAGCCTCATCTCATCATCGACACTGAGCAGTCAATCATAATGACTTTTGACTTTATAGATGGATTTGAGGGAAAATTACCAAGAAAATTGCTCAAAACTAATTTAATTTTAAACGACTTGCACTACTACTAGGCCATAACGAGCAGAGTGAGGGCTGCTACTTGAATTGAATCTAGCACGATTTTTAATGATTTGTACCAAATTTCGTGATTTCTTATATTCATGCGCTTTGCATAATAATAATTTGTGTTAATTGAAAATATAATATTATTTCTTCTAAATAAACCTGATAAATAGTTGGTTGGGCCAGAGAAGGGATGAGGTGGCGGAGAGCCAGTCGTTACGTCGACCAGCAACGTTGTCACACCATCGACCGCAAGGAATACAAGCGAGCAAAGGGACCGGAACCGAATTGTTTGGCAGAAAGGGTCGAGGCGGGTGGTTGTGGTTATTATACGGATGCTGATGCTGGCCTAATCCAACGTGAAAGGTGATGGGTGACGAGCACATAAGACAGCACAAGGTGCTTGCAGAGCTAGCAAATGAGGGTGCATTGGGGAACTGCTGATGGAGGGACAAGAAGGCTGGTGGAGTGGTCAACAATGCGCGAGGTGCAAGGTGTTGATGATGATGGTAGCTATTGCCACTGATGGGTCCATTACTAATTACCGTCACCATTTGCACCGATGAAAGAGCTCAGAAGCCTTTCCGGTTTTCTTTTATTTTCTTTTTTTTTTAAATTTGTTTTTGAGCAAAAAAACACTCGTCTCTGCTCCAATCGATCTCTGTAGCTTTCCTCGACTATGGCTTCCTGTCACGAAACGACAACTGACGAGCTAAAAAAAGTGCTGATTGTGACCAACTCAACTGTGCACACTCCGATTTTAATGTTATAGCTTGATTTGATCTCTCTCTACACACACCCGTGCAAATTTACATTAGATCCAATCCAACATGTGCAACATTTTCCTCATCTCTTGTGGCACTGATTATCATCATCGTTTGCCAAATCTCTGAGCACGATAATAATAATGACGGCTGAGGAGTTGTGACACCCAATATTCCCCGGTGTGGTGGTCCCATACTCTGCTATGCATGCACTATGGAGTTTTTTTTATTGTGATTACATTACACTATCTTTTGTGCTTGTGCTGTAGTGAAGCTTACACAATTGAATCCAACGCGTCTTACATACACCAGTTTATTTACCTCTTGCTCCAAACTCGATTTTATCTTATTTGCTGAGAATGACAACAAATGATTACGTATCCGACTTGACTACCCACAATGTTCAAACTAGAGAAAGACCTATTTTCTTCACCATATAAGAATGTCCGCCCTTAATTCATTTTAGAAGATTCAAGTTCACCATAAACATGTCGCGTATACAAATTTTCCGTTCGTTATCTCACAAAAGATGCACATTACACAACCCAATGTTTACTCTCTAAGCTTGGAACTCGATATTGAGCGAGCGTTCCCAACCCCAAAATTACATTAGTTCGGTAATAAACAAACTTACGACGGACTTCCGGAGGAGACACTTTCAACGTATCTCCCTATCTACATTATCAATCTGCACGTTTGTTAACGTTAAATTTTATGTGCGCAAACAGAACCACTTAACGGCACCTCCGGTGTCCGGTACTTTGCTATCAATTTATAATCTTTTCCACCGCTGCTGTTATATTGACACCACCGAACCGCTAAACAAACTTCCACCAAATGTTATCGGTTTCAAGGTGAGGTTGTATTGTTGTTGCAAAATTTGAAAGATGACTCATAGAGTGTGTATAAATATGGCAGTACGTACTTTATAATGTGTTGGATTTAGATTTTCATTAAAAAAATGTTTTATCACTATGCGTGATCTGTACTGCGAGAGCCAGGAAAAGGAAGAAGGTCTTTCGCCGTCTATGGTACAAGGGAGACTACGGCTACGAACACTGACTCGTTATGTGCGATGGTTGGGATATTAAATGGCAGTTGGTATAAAAGAGGAAGGAACGCGAGAGAGAAAATAAGAAAAAATGCTTTCTGTATCTTTTAGCAGCACACACACTCTCCGTTTTTGGCTTGTGCTGCTAGCAACACCGATATAAATATATGTGCATAAGTCCATGAGCTTTCATCTGAATAGGCGGACTGGAATCCGACAACGACAACACAAAAGTCTACAATTCCATCCAACGGTATGAACAACGGGTAGAAAAGCCCGAGAAAGTTTAGCCTGGAGAAAAGGGTTCTTTCTAATAAGCTTTTTATACGTTAAAGACTACCCACCACGATGTCTACGGTCTGTTCCTCTATGTTTCGTTACATTCGTGGAATCCAATGTACTTTCATGTATAATTCGAAGAGGAGTCTATTTTATACTATGTATATGTATATATAGCATGCCAATTTCTAAGCAGGCATGCATGAATCCGCATATAGGCACTTCCACTTCCACCCCACTTCCATTCCAGCTATTACGCTTATATTTGTCTCTCTGGCTTGGCTCTGTAAAAGAAACTTTACACCACCACCACCATCACTCCTGTTCCTCTGTGTTCTCTGCTTGAGATGAATAGTTCGGTGAAATATGTGAGAAGACAACGACAACGGGTTTAAACTTCTCCAGCAAAACCCGTATCCCATTTACTCCCTATCTCTCCCTTCTTTTCTCCTCTCTCTCGTTCTCTTGAAGTAAACGCCTGGAATGTTTGATTGGAGCTGTGCTATCGGTAGAATCCCCGAAAATTCATTGGTGGAAGCTAGAGCTACACACATGCATAATATTCTTGGCTAGAACCCGGTGCTCTGCTGCTCTCACTTCCACTTCTCTTTTCTCGCCCTTCTCCTGGCTGGGTGCAATAATAATCATAATGCACGTTCCATTCCCTTTCCTGCTCAAAAAGCCCCAGCTTGGAAAAGTCAGTTTTTTCTCTTCTTCTCTCCAGCACCAACCAACTCCAACAAGCATGCAACCAAAGGAGAAGCACAAGTTAAACCCCCTCTCCAACAACTTGGTTCAGTATTGATCCAGCAGGAACATGGTAAAAGCCTAGCTTTATCATCATCGGGAGGAGAAGAGTTTTCTCTTTTTCTCTCTCCGATTCACTCACTCTGTTCACTCTTGTACTTTTTTACGCTGTTGGACAAGGACGAAATGGAATGATATAGGAAAGCTCGTCTGGCTTTGTCAAGTTCCCTTCCCTTCCTTTTTTGTGAAATGGTTACGTTATAAGAGCAACTTTGCTGCTCAACTTGTCCGTGAAAGAAATAGAAGAAAACAACCTTATGTGTTAACGTTAACTCCCTTTCCTCTCAGTATTATAAACTTTCCAATGCTGATTCTTCTCCAGCAATATTTAATAGTTAGAAACAGCAGCAGCAGTCACATTGACTGCACTCAAAAAACTGTTTTAATGCCCTTGCTCTTCTAAAGTTTACTTCCTCTTCGTCTTCACTTTTTGAAAGAACGCCCCTCATTCACCAAACATGCGATATAAATATATAGTCACAACTTGCTACACAATACAAAAGTACAATGTTCAATGATGTATACTTTCCTATAAATGTATATACGAATGTTTTAGGAATGCATCAGCCAGCACATCAACTACTGCTGCCGTTTGCACTATTTTAGATGACATGCATCATGCATTGAGTCCGAATCCCCTTGTTCGTTTCATTCACTTAATTTTTAGCCAGCTCCTACATATTCGTGCAATAATTCAACACAACACAACGGAAAATGCTTTTCCCCTCAGCTTAAAATAAAACTCTCTCCTCCCATGTAAAATGTAATGTGATGTGATGTAATCCATTATGTAAGCTTGTAATAACTTATTTACAATAACGAAATGAGGCACAATTGAATACACAATTATTTTTGACTCGGTTCATTGTACTTTTAATTTAGTTTCCGAGAAACGAGCAAAAAGAGCAGGTGAGAAGCCTTTGAACAGGAAACCAATTTTGTTTAGCACCCTCAACTCAATTCACACATTTTGCTTGTTGGGTGGCTTGGCTGGAAATAGAAACTTTGATAATTTTTGCAAACTTAATGGGCTGAATGAAATGACCTTTTTAATTCGATCAATAAATATTCTACTGAAAGTTTTCAACTATCAATTTTCAGCTTAGCTAGCACTCCTAGCTCCTACACATGATCTTCGCTTTGGGATCAGTCACTCACTTTGAAAAGGTTTGCGAGATGGAGACGGAGATCTGATACGTTTTAAAAGTTTGCTTGGATCCGTTTTGGTATAGAGAAATGTATTGAATTCAAAGCTTATCTTTACATCTCCCGTGTGCAAAACAGAAGTTTGCATTGAATAGAATCTTGGCATGGCATATTTTGTGATGATGTTGGTGTTGGCGATGTTGGAACGTTGGAAGTTAATATTGTCTCATTCCGTCGTTCCTTCCTACTTTAGTTCAATCCGCAAATAAACAACAAACCTGATGAGATGAAAACGTGTGAGCGGAACACTTTCTTTAACTACTTTGAGTCTGTAACTCTTTCAAATGTTGATTGAATAGGAAGGAAGTTCATACTATGTATGCTCTCCTTTATATATTCATGCGGATTGGAATGCACTCCTACTTTTAGCATTTTGGCATTCTCAGCTGGCTATACATGATATTATTATGAGGTGGATAGATGAAGTACACGACTAACTTCATCCCGAATGTTTTCATAGTGCACAGTGGGATGGGATATGGGAGGCAAAAACTCGTTGGTTCAGGTGCTGCAAAAATCGCATCCCCCAAAAGACATGCTACGAGACAGCCAACATTAAACCAAAACCAAACCACGTGTGTCTATTATATAGCAATCAGCAGAAAAAAAAATCGTGCAAAAACATACAACTGTGGGGATCGGATTGAAGCATCATGAAACGAGGATGAATCTAAAACATTAAATACTCTCCCACAATGCGTGGAATATGAGTAGGCCGACAGCTCAAATTAGTACAAAGGATATATGCTCGTCTTATGTAAAACACATTGGATAAAAGCACATGAGTGTCCTATGCAACTTTCTAGTGGTTACAGGATTTTATTGAGAAATGCGGAACGTTCATTTAATTCACACTTGAAAAAAACATATCCTTTGCGTCCTTTCACCAAAACATAACCTTTAGGTGACTTTTTTGTCCTTTACACTTACAATGACGATAAGAATTATATTTATACTAAATAGTCGTTACACCTCACAATATAGAGTCGTCGTCAGCAGCAAGTAAATACCAAACACATTTTAATGATTCATGAAATAAAAACCACTTGATAATTAAAGCTTTATATGAAATTAGCATACGGTTCCATAGAACTAGAGGAACCGAGGTAGCAATAGCTGAATAGCATACCAAGTTGAAAGAAACTTCATCATGAAAGCTACCCCGGTTTCTCTCTCTGAGGGAACAGAACCACCCTCTCTGGGTCTAAAATTTAGATCACTTCTCATTCACAAAGA
>JAQGAP010004228.1:0-10844 GCA_034697805.1 Orchesella bifasciata
AAAAAAAAAGTTATAACTGTCTATCTATTCCAACTTCAATCAACAAAATGATTTACTGTTTGACAATATTATTATTCCAAAATGAAAAGTAAGCAAAACCACACGAGAAATCAAAAAACGATAGCTCAATTGAATTGATGTTCATCTGAATTCATCGCAGTATGTAGTTCCATACAGCATGGGAATATAAACATGCCTGAAGCTGAATTATTTCCCCAAAATGCCATTAATTATAGGTGGCATGCATTTTACTCTGCGATTGTATAACTGGAAATGACCAATAAGTTTTGATGGATTTATTGGCCGTGATACAATTTTACCATACAAGTGATACTCTTCTTTCAGGTTTTTTAACCAAACACCTACAATTTTAATATTTAACTGTTGTAGTAGGATTTTAAATAAAAAAGTAAAATATTTTTGACGTGTCGATTTTACAGCTTCATTCATGCTCATTACATTCCAGCTTGAAATCTCTACATAAGCTATGTTTATATTACTGAGGTTCCCAAACATAGAAGAAACTTATTGCCAAGTTTGCTTTCTTCGTGCACACAAAGGAAGGCGAAACAGAGAAAGTAGGGAAGTATGCTTCTGTATCATGGATCGATAAAATGATGTGTAGTACAGATTGATACAGTCACGTTTTTTGAGTCCTTGCTGCTGATAAAGCGATCAAAATACAGCTGGACATAAGTATTGCTGCTTTCCATATTAAATTTTGCTAAATACCACCAATAATTTTGACACATTAACTTTTGCCACATAAAAAGTGCTCATGCAGTGAAAGAAAACAAAATGGACAAAACTGTTCAAGCACCCAAAACCAAGCACTGGTGAGTCAACAACGTAACTAAAGGTCATTTACTTCTAATTAAGGTAGCTGGTAGAGCATATTTTTACATACATTTTGTTTTCAACAGGTCTCAATGGAAGTTGTGGGGAGTGCTGAAACTAAAGAAAAAATTCACTACAAAACTTCCTCCAGAGGTTTAAAAAATTAACCGCTTGTACTTTCAGGCTACTCTTTATTTATAACAGTTGCAAAGTACTACACTAAGTGTTGTTGTTTTATTTTAGATGGAGGAAGAAATTTTAAAAAAGATATCTGACTTAAAAACACTTGTCAAGTGTAGGCAAGTATGTTCGCAATGGAAGCAGTTCATAGACAGTGAGTTGGAGCAAAAAAGGCTGTCGCAATGGACAGCTTGGGATTTGGATTTGGATTCATATCATCATTTTTTAAACCCACCGATTTGGGTAGTAGACCAAACATCATCCTCAACTTATCGTTCAAGTCATGTCAGTCGTCCTCCTGCACTCAAAGCTGAAACTGGTGAAAATCCATTTCCTCTGAAATCAGTTGCTCTCATTATCTGTGATGCCTGGCACAGTCACAAAGTGTACAAAAAGGTATGTCCCCAGCATATCTACAAGTTCAATGAAACAATAGCTCAGTTCTTTACTAAATCCGGTCACTTTTTAACATCTCTCGTACTCCACAAAATCATCTTGTTGCATCGCGATTTTGCTTTGATATTGACAAACTCACAACATCTCAAGGCGCTTTCACTTTATTCATCCGATTTGATTAACTTTAATTACAAGAAGATGGCGGTAACTGTACCTCCCAATCTGACACATTTGCAAGTGTACCACAATTGTGAATATTTGTTTTGGCTTTTAGGTCTCGTTAGTCCCCAACTAGTTAGCCTAAAATTGGTAAAACATTGGGGTAGCTGTTTGGATAAGCCTCTAAACTTTAGTAAGCTGAAGCAACTTTACATTTACAATGATGATGGAATTGATTTAAACCGGCTGTTTACTAACCTTCGCGGACTTCCTGTTCTCGAATACTTCAACGCGATTGGGATGGATATTCCTTGTTCCTTCGTAAAGGATATGGAAAGTTTTATTACCTCCTTGTCGAGCATTGCAACTTCTTTAGTTTATTTCAGATTACGCATTTCTACCCATATAATACGAGAAGTTTTTGAAAAATGCGGAGTCGTTTTTCCAACCGTCAGAGTTTTAGAAATTGTTAGAGGACCAAATGAGCCTGAAATAGATAAACTGGAAATTTCTGATTGGTTTCCTGGAGTTGAATCCGTGACGTGTGTCGTAGATAATAGGTGGTATGCCCGGTTTTCCGGGAATGTACACGATTGTTTAGTTTGCGAAAAGGAAAGGGCAAGGCGAGCTAAAAATTTTATATTCAAGAGTTAAATTAGACATGTAAATGTAGCACTGAAGCAATACGACATGTAACCAAAGTGAAAGCATGTGCTTTGTTGCGATGCTGATCTTGGTGCATTTTTATTTCTTTGGACAAATACGTACTAATTTAAATAATTGTTCGATAAATTTAAGTCATCGTTTTAATAATTTTATCTATAGAATTATTTTAAATAGCTTACAGTGAACAGTGAAATTCTATTTCTGTTAATAATCATCGACAAAAAATTTCTATATAAAAACTAATTGAAAATCTGTTTAGCATGTACAGCGTCGTAGAATAATGTTCCATTCTTTTTATGACTGGATAATAAAATTAGGAATGGTAATATTAAGTAGCACTGAATTTTGTACTTATAGTTGAGGATTTACTTACATTTAGGAACAAATAAAATTACCATCACAAAATAAATTCAAGTATATACTTTACTACTACTACTTAACATTATTAAAGAAAAAATCTCCAGTTCGGTTTCATTGATTCAAATAACTTTACTGAAGGTTTGGAATGCTTGTTAAAATCATCTCTTTGATCAAATCATCATTACAAACTGCTTTTTCAACGTATGCCACTTCGATTATCCTGACTTGGGAAAAGTCACTCTACCTTCGTTTAGAGGCTTTAGCAGAATTTCCACAGTTAGATTCATCCTCAGACGAACAAGTGAGATGGCAATTTTTGAAACGAATCTCACGACTACTTGCGTCAAATTTTCTATCTCTTTGTGATCAGAGCCTTTGTATCAACAATTATAGATAGCCTGCATTTAACGCTGTGATTGTTGACCTGAAAACGATAAATTTATTAGGCACTATGAGCACCGAAATCTGAAATCTTAGGAAGAAAGGTATGCGATTATAAAAAGGATCACACTAAATTCATTTGCAGGTTGCGAGTCAAAATAAAATGTACTGGAAAGTTACTACAATATCATTCATTGCAAGTTTAAATCCACATATAGTTAGGTCACAAACCAAGAAGTAATTTCATGCACTACTAACAGCTATCCCAATCCAAGTTGTTGTGCATTTACTTTGATGCTTTGTTAATAACAGGTTAAGCCATTTCCGTGATAGATTTATTGGCCATTTACAAGTGATACTATTCTTTTCAAGTTTTATTTTGCCATCGATAAGTTTAATATCGGACAGTTATAATATGATTTTAAATAAATAAAAAATGTGTTTGACGTTTCGATTCCACTGCTGAAACCTCTACTTATGCTATGTTCATACTACTGAAGTTCCCGAATATTAAAGTAACTCATTGTCAAGTTTGCTTTCTTTGTGCACACAAAGGAAAGCGAAAGAGAGTAAGTAGGGAAGTATGCTTCTGTATAATGGATCGATAAAATGATGTGCAGCCACGTTTTCATTGTACTTGCTCGCGTAAAAGCGTACAAAATACAGCTGGACATACATATTGCTGCTTCCCATATTAAATTTTGCTAAAAAACCCATTCCTTTTGACACGGAAAGATATGCTCGTACAGTGACAAAAAACGCTAAATGGACAAAACTGTTCAAGTACACACATCCAAAACCAAATACTGGTGAGTCAACAACGTATTTAATCGCCATTTACTTCTAATTATGGTAACGGGTAGAGAAGTTTTTACTTACATTTTGTTCTTCAACAGGTCTCAATGGAAGTTGTGGGGAGTGCTGAAACTAAAGAAAAAATTCACTAGAAAACTTCCTCCAGAGGTTTAAAAAAAGAACCGCTTGTACTTTCAGGCTACTCTTTATTTATAACAGTTGCAAAGTACTACACTAAGTGTTGTTGTTTTATTTTAGATGGAGGAAGAAATTTTGGAAAGGATTTCTGACACGAATACACTGCTTAAGTGTAGGCAAGTATGTTCCCACTGGAAGCAGTTCATAGACAGTAAGTTGGAGAAAAAAAAGCTTTCGCAATGGACAGCTTGGGATTCGGACTTGGATTCATATCATCAACTTTTAAACCCACCCATTTGGGTGGCGAACCGAATTAAAAACTCATCCGGTTACTATTGCGCAAGTCATGTCAGCCGTCCTCCTCCACTCAAAGCTGAAACTGTTGAAAATCCATTTCCTCTGAAATCAGTTGCTCTCATTAGCTGTAACCACCGACAAAAAACCAAAGAATATAAAAACATTTGTCCCGGTCTACTCTACAAGTTTGAAGAAACCTTAGCACAATTCTTCAGCAAATCTGGTCATTTTTTGACCTCTTTGATGCTCCATTATCTATGGATTGAGCACCGGGAGTTTGCCATGATATTGACAAAATCACAACATCTCAAAGCGATTTCACTTTCTTTCACACGTTTGTATTGCTTTCAAGACAAGATCGAGGTAGACGTTCCACCTAATCTCACACGTTTGCAATTGTACGGCAAGTGTAAAAATTCGAATTGGCTTCTCGCTCTCTTGAGTTCCCAACTCGTTAGTTTGCAATTGGTGAAAACAAACAGTACCTTGTTTAATACGTCTGTAACCTTTATTAGGCTGAAGCAACTTTTTATCTACGATGTTGGTGGAATTGATTTAAGCCGGTTGTGTACTAGCTCCCACGGACTTCCTGTTCTCGAATACTTCAACGCGATTGGGATGGAACTTTTTCCTTTCTCCGTAGAGATAATGGAAAATTTTATTTACTCCTTGTCGAGCATTGCAACTTCTTTGATATATTTCAGATTGCGTATTTCTACCTATCTAATACGAGAAGTCTTTGAAAAATGCGGAGTCGTCTTTCCAAAACTCAGAGTTTTAGAAATTGTTATGGAATCGGAAGAGCCTGAAATAGATAAACTGGAAATTTCTAAATGGTTTCCTAGAGTTGAATCCGTGACGTGTGTTGTAGATAATGGGTGGCATGAACGGTTTTTCAAGAATTTAGGCGACTACGACTGTTTAGTTTGCAAAAACGAACACATAAAGCGAACTTCAGCTTTAATATTTATGAGTTAAATTAGACCTAAAATGTAACACCGAAAGTGAAAGCATTTGTCTTGGTGCAATGCTGAACCTACTGCAATTTTATTTCTTTAGACAAATACGTAAAAATTTAAATAATTGTTCGATAAATTTAAGTCATCCTTTAAATTTTGTGTGTATACAATTGTTTTTAATAGCTTACAGTGGAATATCATTTCCGCTAATTATTATCGACAAAAACGTACTGTATCAAATCCATTCTAAAATATATTTAGCTTGTACAGTATCGTAGATTAATGTTGTTCTCATTTTATGACTAGATAGTAATATTAAGTAACACTGAATTTTGTACTTAGGGTTGAAAATTTACTTACATACATTTATGAACAAATACGATTACCGTCAAAACCTAAAATCAAGTTTTTACACTACTACCACTACTTATCATTGTTAAAGCCAAAATTTACATCACGTTTTCAGCGCGCATATAAAAGAACATTATTTTGTTGCTTCAAATAACTTTAACATACTGGAGTTTTGGAAACCATTGTATAATCATCTCTTTGATCAATCATCATACCAAACTGCCCTCTCATCGCATGCTCCGGATGTTGGGAAAAGTCACTCGACTTTCGTTTAGAAGCTTTGGTAGAATTTCTACATTTAGATTCATCCTCAGACGAACAGGATGGAGGTTTTTGAAATGAATCTCACGACAACTTCTGTCAAAGTTTTTAACTCTTTGAAATCAATCATTTTATGTTAAACTGTTGGTAATTATTAAGTATTAAAATAAATCAGTCTCAAAATTTGGTAAACATATAATAAATACTGTATTGGAACTGAATATTGGTACATCAATAAATTTGCTATTATATGTTATTTAGTAGAATCCGGAATTACGTAATCCACGCACTCGCATTTTATTAACATTGTCAGTCTTATTTCAGTGCACGCATTTCTCGGGATTTGATTTCAAAACTGTTGTCTTATTTTCTCCTTGTGGTAAAATGTGGATACGATTTTATTGCCATGGACGATATTTTTTTAATCCAGATTCGGGTGAATTTTTGGTGCCTAATTAAATGCCTGCAACATTTTACTTTATAGAAACGAGAAAAAGTAATAAACCAGTGGAACGAAGATAAGGGAATGAAAGTTCAAGCGGTAGAGGAGTTGAGAACTGTTGGCTTGAAAGTTAGTATACGTATGCTTCCAACCGTGTATAATATGTTGAATGGCTTACGCTATCGATCCAAATTACAGAAAGTAGAAGGGAACATGGTGAAAACGTAGCTGCATCTTTGTATCAGGTTCAAGGTTTGATCGATCCACACGGAAAAAAACGTGAGATGAACAAACCCATATTGTCTCTTTTCCAGTGCAGCAGTGGTATAATCATTAACCATATTACGTTTGTAAATTGAGATAAAAGTCAAATATCAAGGTTACCAAGAAATTCTTGCTGCACTCGTGTTTCACAAACTTAGTTTGTGAATGACATGGACGAATGTCAGAAGATGACAGATGACGAAAGTGAGATCACGAAAATGCACTGAATCTTTTATACACAATTTTACATGCAATTATACGACAAGCGCACAGTCGAATGATATCTACATGTACATCATAGATTCACCCATAATTGTATATGTAAGTTTTTCTTTAGGAAATGCTTTTATTTTCATTCCATGTGTTGATCAGTATGCCCCATTGTGATTACTTCTTTGCTTTAAATAAAGACAATAATGTAATAATACAGATTGAAAATACATTAATTGGTAAACATGAGAGTAAATTACACAACCAATAAACACGAAGCTATTATCAACTGAAATGGTAGTTCAGCTTGTACCGTCATGAAAAAGTTCTTGTTACAAATGAGGTCTGTGTTTGTGTAGGAGTTCTCTCCAAATGCGTGCAACTATATATTCTATATTTCACCAGCTGCAGCTATCAATCCACAATCTACATCCTGGGAAAACAATGTCAGAAGCAACAGAGACTCTGTATTCATAGCTTATTATAAAGTGGGAGAATACAGTGTCTTTGATGTCTAAGCGTTTAGTCAGAATATCGATTGACCATTTCCGCACAACTCAATCGCAATTGAGTTCCACAATCATCATTGGCAACGATTTCACTCCCGTTTAAAACCCACGGTTAAAGTAGATTTGGTTGAATTTATTATGCAAACTGGTCGGTTTTTAACATCGTTAATTCTCGTTGATGTGAAAGTTAGAGAGAAAGATCTTACGACAATATTGGAATCCGCACCATTACTCAAATGTATTTTGTTTTCAGGAGTAAGCTTACAGAATAAAAACTGCGCCCTGAACACGTCTATAAATAGTTTCCATCACCTGCACCTTACAAATTTGCATCTTTTAAGTTGTCCCGGAAAGAAACTAAAAAGTTACTTTCTCCACCGTTTTTCAAACCAATTGGTTAGCTTGAATGTACGTAGATATATTGAACATTTGTCTCTTGAAAAGAAAAGCTTTAAGAATTTGAGAAACTTCACATTTCAGAAGTTTATGTTGTCGATTTAATGGCGTTGTTGGAAAATACAAAGTCCCCTCCACAATTGGAGTACCTTGCGTTAACTTATAACAGGCATACTAGCTTCGATGATACAGAAGACCGTAGAGTCCGATTTACAAAAGTTTTACTGAACTTTATTTAAAAAATGTCAGGGTCCCTAATTTTTCTTCGGTTTGATGGGCATTGGAATACCTTGAATAATTATTTAGATGAAACTAGAGTCATTTTTCCAAATGTGACGTCACTTCAAATAGGGATTGTTGGTAATGTTACACCGGGATAAATATGGAAAGATATGCTGTGTCCAGCATTTCCAAAAATTAAATCCATTCAATTTCCACGTTCAGCTACATGTGCATCCGTGGTAAACTACGAAGGTGGCCAAGTAATCAAACATTATGAAATTGAACCCTTTATTCCTGGATTTAAACTTTACAGGAGTCAGTCATTCTCCTTCCCCAGCGACAATGAATCTGAGTAGTGGCTAGTTTTGCTTATATAAGGAAATTCAAAACACAAATTAAATTAATTTAGGTAAAATTACAAGAATCAAGTCATTTACCACTGAGCCATTGGGAATTATTAATTGTAAATATTAAAACCAATGATTATCAAAATTTAGTAAACTTATAACATAACAAATACATGTATTTGAATTGAATATTGGTACATAAATAAAATTTCCTTTTGTAGAAAATTCTGGAATTACGACATTCTTGCATTCGAATTCTATTAACATTTCATATACGGCACGGTCCATGACTAATAAAAAGGGACTAATTATTTCAAAACCTCATAATATTTCCAAAAATGTTAATAATTGAATTGAAGCCAGTAAAACTGAAAGCTTGTACTATAATATCATCATGTCAAGCAGGTTATATAATTATTGCGAAAAAGCATTAGCTTATTTACGGTAATATGGTATTATTGAGATCTATGTGTGAACGTGTTGATATTATTAAGCAAAACTTGCAACAAATCGTGGCATCCCATCTACAAATATTTTGCATGCTACAGGAGCTATGTTCGATCCACAATGTGTGCAGTGTTCATTACATTTTACGGAAATGTTCATTACTTTCTCTTTGTAACCATAATTATTTTTTGCACTATTTATATTTTTCCATAAATGCCGGAGGAAACAAATCTTAGAAAGAGAGATGTACATAACACAACAGAAATTAAAGGGAAAAGGTAAACATGCAAAAACTTTGTTGATTAAGGTAACGATACCGATATTATCAATTTTTGCTGATACAAAATTAAAAATTTACATTTAAAACCGTATTTAAACTTTTACACCCACCTATTTAGGTAGTGAGCCAAACGGACAACGATAACCAATGCTACTACTCCAGTCATATCTGTCGTCATCCGGCACTCGAAACCGGAAAAGGAGGGAGTCATCCATTTCCCGATAAATCCGCAGCCCTCATAAATTGTGGTCACTATCACAAAAGCAAGAAATTCAAAAATACTTGTCCACATCCAATATACTACTCCAAGGAAACGTTTACAGAATTTTTCAGTAAATCTGGTAGTTTTCTTACCTCACTTGTACTTCACTACGTTTTTCTAAAGCATCGTGATTTTTGTGTTATTATGACTGAGAGCCAACATCTAAAAGCGCTTTCCCTTTATGACGTAAGTTTTGTAGACTTTGAGTCCGATTTGGAAGTGAAAATATCACCTTACCTCTCACATTTGCAAGTGTTTGAAAGGTTCACTCATTTGGATTGGGTGATAGATATTCTCTTTTGTCAACTCGTTAGCCTCAAACTGGTACAAAACTACGTTTATCAAATATCGCGACGTTCGAGAAAGTTTACGAAGCTGAAACAACTTTACATTTATAATGATACCGGAATTGACGTGAATGGTTTGAGCACAAACCCTGAAGCCTTTCCCGTACTCGAGCATTTTACTGCAACTGGAATGGAACCTGCACTTTCCAGAGAGAAAATGATAAACTTCATTGACTCATTGTCGAACATAGCAACCTATCTTGTTTATTTTAGACTACGCGTTTCTACCCATCAAATACTAACAGTGTTTCAGGAATGTGGGCTAGTTTTTCTAAACGTAAGATTCCTAGTTGTGGTTTGTATTTCGGAAGAGTCTCAGGTAACCAAACAGGAAGTCTTGGAATGGTTTCCGAAATTGGAGTCTGTAACCTGTGTCATTAAAACTAAATGGCGTCCACATGATTTTGGAAATGGGCGGAACTGTTTTGTTTGCGATAAACAGAGTGTAGAACTCATGAGCCGGCTTTATTCTTATTCATGAACACTCGTTTTGATGATGTTTATACTAGTTGAGTATGTATAGCATATTTTGCAAAACAAAAAATACATGGACGTAAGTTTCGCTTTCGCGTAAGATTTTTAATTGTATCAAAAATGAAATAAACTGATCCTTTTAATTCAGTGGCTTTTCTTAACATTACAATTTCATGCAATACAATATAAACTGATTTCATAAAATGTTATATGGACCGTTTTTTGTGCAATAGAGATGGGAGTTTCTTGTACGTGGTAGTTGGACTCTGTTTGATATGGGTATATTTCGAATATAAAAATTCACCCCAGCAATTTTTAGAAACCACTAACTATTACCATGGCGCTCGTGTAGTGAAAAAACTCTAAAGTGGAAAAATCAGTGCATGTACAAATCACCAGTTATTATTTGCACCTCACTAATATTAGCTACAGTTGATACAAGCTAACTAGCTTTATTTTATTTGAAAGGTCTCAATGGACCTGTTTAGACTGATGACGAACAAGTACGTAACAAATCCAGAGGTACAACAAAGTTAATTGGAAATGATTAACAAATTTGTTACCACAATGTACTGATATTATGTGGAGTAACGTCTCACCAAAATTAATATGGAAGCATATGCCTTCTCCAGCGTTTCCAAAAATTCAATCCGTTCATTTTCTTAATGCACCCATATGGGGACCTGTTTTACTCAGTGAAAGTTGCCAAATTCTGAAATATAATAAGATCCCGTATTCCAGGATTGCTTTTGAATAGTTAGCCATTCTCCTTCCCTAGCGACACAGACTCTGAGTAATGGAGTGTTTTTGCTGATTTGAAAAGTTCCAACACAAATTAAAATAAATTAGGTAAAACTACAAGTA
>JAQGAP010004229.1:0-10841 GCA_034697805.1 Orchesella bifasciata
AGCAATAAATTAGTTAAAGATCCGACAAGTTTGGTAAAGTTAGCATCAATTTGCATCATTCCAAAACGCAAACAGTTGCAAAGTCATATTGGGAAAGGATTATATATATTTTCAGTTTGATCAGTTAAATGGTCAACCTGAAAGTTTATTAAGAAAGAATGGTATAGTTACAACCTGAGAAACAGAACATCTAACCACAGCTCTTAATTGATAAGGAAAGGTGTTATAAAGTTAAAAGGGTATTATAGAACGGTATTGCAAAACCTCCATAACTGTAGCATGCAAACTTTTAATTTGAAGAAACATACACATAGAAATTGAGGTTGAAAAGTTAAGGATCTTAAATCATTGGATGAGCTACGTACCATTATTTCGTAGATAGATTAGGCAAAATTATATGTTACTCATTTACCTCATCGCTCCAAGTCCAAGTACAAATTGCAATAGTTCTAGTATAGATGCATTTATTGGTATCAGTTACGTAACGAAGTAACAATTGTCAAGCTTTTCAAAAAACTTTTTATAGGACATGAATTTTGTAAGCAATAAATGAGAAATCAGTTCAACGCATTACAATAAACGAGTTCATGCAACTACAATATGTGTATGCTATTACTCACTAGGGATACGCAATCCTTAACAAAATCATTTATCCAGTTGTGCACTTGCGATCCATTAACTTTTTTTGGTAAACACATCCACTAAGCCTTGTACAACTTGATACCTGAACCTGATTTCCAGCTAATCAATGGCCATTAAAAATTATAAGGGCAACAAGCAGGTGGCAAATTTAAAATGAGCTTTTTCAGACAAGAAACCAGCACCACTTGTTTTGCATATTTTGTGGGAAATTCCCTTATTGGCTATTTAGCTTATTTGCTACATAATACACTTGTCATGTTCATTCCTGTACATTTTTCGTTCGAGAGCGTCCGAAGACCAGCGTGTAGTAGGAAACATTGCTTACACATGTCTCATTTGTGTTTTAGCTGCCGAGCAGAGCAGTTGGGTGCGCTCTTAAAGATTTATCTCTCGTTTTCTTGTTGTGTATTGTACGCCTTGGAAAATAGTGTTCACTCCTTAACTTTTGCTACGTTGGGTTGTATGATACAAACCTGGTAAGCTTATAAGTAAATATAATCTAATGACTTGTGCTTAGTTTTGTGGTTGATCCTTAACAATATTTCTTTTTCTTGGATTTGCAGCTGTACTTATAACTCTAAATGGAGGAAGAAGGCCCTGTGATGGGAGCGTTTTCGGACTGCAAAGATGATGGCTTATCAAATGTTAAAGTGAGGGGTCCCCGAAAGAAGGCTGCAAAGAAGACAATTAGTGAGAGCAGCAGCAGTGAGAGCAGCATCAGTGAAGACGACGCCCCATCAGCTCAAGTTAAAATGTCAGAGGCTACTAACAAATCCCGTAAGAAGAATGCTGTTACGGAGGGTGCTCATAAAGAGTCAGCATGGAAGACACTTGTTAAGTACGCTGCAGAAATCAAGCCATATGAAGGAGAGCTGAATCTAAAAGGCGTAAGATATATATGCATTATAATAAACGAGGTTTGTAGTTAGGGAGCAGGGTTCCAAACCCAGGAATCTAATGAAGCAATGGTTTTTTTATGGTATGTTTAAAGTACTTACACAGCACAATTGGATTTTTGCCAACGTTTGCCAAGGCTTTTGGAAACGACGAGTCAAATCCATCAACAGGTCCTCAAGATCCAACTTGCAAGATTCTGAAAATGATGGCTCCTAAACTTAACGAAGTAGCTAGGTTAAGGAGATTTAAACTCCAGAATTTTGATATGGGACCTCGCTACCATCTTGACATGGGAAGGTTTGGGGAGATTCGTCGAATTACATTCATGAATGAGGATTCGTATGCCATCAAGAGGATTGTGGACCACTCTGATCCATTAAAAATTTTTAAGGAGGTCCACACAATCATTCACCTCCAGAATAAGCGAATTGTAAATCTTTTTGGAGCCTTTCATGAGCAAGGAGTGACAAACTTAGTTACAGAGCTCCACCAAGGTAAGACAATACACCAAATGTACTATACTTTCCTGATTTTTATG
This sequence comes from Orchesella bifasciata, assembly GCA_034697805.1. Taxonomy (NCBI): domain Eukaryota; kingdom Metazoa; phylum Arthropoda; class Collembola; order Entomobryomorpha; family Orchesellidae; genus Orchesella; species Orchesella bifasciata. The sequence goes on from JAQGAP010004229.1 coordinate 2,078, forward strand.
CAAGTTTACAAACTAATTTTTTGTGTTGTGTTTCTCTCTTGTTTCAGGAACGGTTCGTCATCACCTCAATAACATCTCCGAAAAGCAGAAAATAAGATTCATGATCCAGTTGATTGAAGCAGTTGAATTCATCCACGATCGAGATATTCTTCACTGTGGACTTAATCCGGAGAGCTGTTTCATCACTTCACAGAACAATTTAGTCATCGGGGATTTCAGTGATTCGCAACTCCTTCCAAAGGTAATTACATATATTTTCAACTTACTGGCTGCTAAGGTTAAGGAGCTCGCATATACTGAAACCAACTTGTTATGGAGCGACTGGACTCACAAGAGTAATTGGATTTCGTTTTATGTATTCTAGTATACCCATTTTCTTAAGACCTCAAACAATGTCGTGCTTGGTGAACCAATGTACAACGACAGCTTAGCGAACAGAGGATTTTACTCCAAAGCAACTGATTGTTTCAGCTTAGGAGCTACAATCTTTGAAATTGAAACATCACAGGCTTTAATGGGGTATGGAACAGATTGGACGGATGTGCCACTTTTGGAGTATGTTGAGGTTGCAGAGAAAGGGCGTCTCCGTATATTCCCCCCAATTGATGAGCAAGGAAAGATAGATGGTATCAGGGAGCCTCTGTATGACCGCATCAACACTCTGTCGGTAATGTTCGGAAAAGTTGTATGGGATTTGGTTAAGGATGTCAAAAAACGAAAAACAGCACGAGATATCTTGGAAGACTATCGTACTGTATTCAATGGACTATTAAATGGTGTGAAGTGGTCTCGAGGAAAGCTAGATAGAGGTAGTAGTAATTGTTAATATGTTTGTATTTTGTAATTAATGGTGTTACGGGGCAAGGTAACAAAATGTTTTACTTAATAATATAGATTTAAAGCTTGGAAATGTAATACGCTCGTTTGAAGTCACTCCCCCGCTGTCACCTTCCTCAATGTCTGAAAAGCTGAGTGTTGTCATGGATATGATCTACTTTGACGCCAATGTAAGTAAAATGTGTTAAGAAGCAATAAGTGTACATTTTTTCAAGTCAAAAGTACACGTTTTGTTCAGGAGAACAAAGTATACACATTGTTAAAGAGAAAGAAGTAAACATTTGATGTATTTGTATTCATGGATGTTATTTTGTGTATTTTAGCTAAACTTTGGGAACCTTAAATCAGATACTGTTACGGAGAACCGACAAATTTTACTGACGAGTCGTCTTGATCAATTTAAGTTGGATATGGACAATGTAAGTGTAGATATTGTTAAGGATTCAAGAGTTTATTTGTCAAGTTACGTTTTTATCTAACAATGTGGCTTTCGTGCAAATTTTTAGCTATATTCAAAGCTAACCGCCCAGGTCAAGCAAATGGGAGCTACCTCAGCAGAAGATAGTACTGCAAAGCTAACTTTTGAAATGATGAATGAGGCGCTCAAAAACTCAAAAATAGATGTTTTGGAGACAATTGTTGGTTCATCATTAGATATTCCATCTGGCAAACTCCCTGTACCTGTCGTTAGTGGGACTGCAACAGTTGTGGAGCATTCTGTGTCTTCTTTTAAATCAACTAAAAAGTATGCCGCAGGCGCTGGGGTCAAAAAACGGAAAGTGACTTTCAAAAACGCAGTGAGTAAAGGAAAGGCTACGGGTTCAGCTCCTAAACCTACTGCTAGGGATAGACCTAATCTACCATTAACGCCTAAGCCTGCTCAATCAAAATCCAAAGTTAAGGAGCCACCTACCGGCAAGACAAATATGTTGATCAGGTCTCCAACCCGAAAAGAGGATCGCGGTAATCCAGCAAGTGATGGCAAATTGATGAGAAAGAAACCCCGAGCTCAGGAGAATAAAGCTAATGGAGCGGTTGAAAAACGTGGTCAGAAGAGAAAGACAGGAGAAAAAGTTGGAAAATGTGATGATGTAAGTTATTTGTAAAAGCAGTCTTTAGTAATGTTGGTTGTTCCTTAACAAAGTCTTATTAATAAAATATTTTTCTCTTTGTCAAGGAGCAGACTTTGGATCACGAGTCCAGTAATCAGGAGACCACTGGGAAAAAAGTAAAGGTAAGCATTTGTTTCTAAATGCATAATAGTTAAGAACATGATCGTAACAGAAAAGATTTCTGATATTATTCAATTTGTTTTGTTAAGGAGGATGAAGGTTGCCAAGGTGGTTCCATATACCTTCCTCAAAACCAACGCCCTCCTCCTGCAGCACCCAAGAATCTGCCGTCCGGATTTTACGAGACAAATGGTCTAACAAGGGATTGGCGGGGGTACTTTGACTGTCATGTATGCAAAAGGTTTTGGAACGTTGATAGGAAACTGGTTCAGGAGCATATTGCCCAGTGCTTTAAAGCAAAGCAAGAGGAAAAGGCAAGAAAGAAAGAGAAGAAAGAGTCAGCAGAAGACGGCAAAATGAAATGAAAAAGAGAAAGTGCTAAATTATATTTTATATATATGGTTATGGATCTACGCTATGCATACTTGTAAAGGAGGTGCCTGTACTTAAGTATTGCAGTAATGAATATTTATCTGACGAATTACATTGTATCAGTGGTTTTACCAGTTTAAGAAAAATTGAATCAAAGTTTGGCTCGAGTAAACTATCTTAAGTGACTAGAATGTAAGTTAAGGAAGCCTGTTTTAGATTACCAAAGACGATGTGAAATGTTTTAGTTATGTTGGGAAGCGATATAAGAAGTAGGTTAGTTTAACAATTGTGTGAAAGTCCGGTTTTAGTTTTGTTCATATTGATGTATGAGTTTTGTAATACACGTTTAATTAAATATTGCACTCCTTAACATTTTTCTTAACTGCATTGTTATTTCTACAATAGGTGACAATCCTCAGAGTTCAGTTGCATAAGATATGAATTTTTACAAACATGCATGAGCACTGTAAGTGATAAAAAAACCTGATTTATCGCTTCAAAAAACGCGATACAGGAACGATTACCTCCATAACAGCAACGCTAAAATCTTTATTTCATTGAGTTTATATAAAAAAGTAGCATGTGACAATTTGTGCATGAACATAAATTTTGAGACTGCATTACCACCGTAACATATTAGAAGCCTTTATTTATTGCTAACTTTCAAGTAACATAGAATAGAAAAAATGAGCTCCATAACTACTAGTTAAAAATTTGTTTATCTTTTTAAGCACATACGTATTAATTACACAAGTTAAACAGACCGGTTAGTGCGGGTACAGCTAAGTCTAATGAAAGACCGTAATATCGTAAAAAATATGAGATTACGCTTTAAGTAACTGATTGTATGCAAGCAGAGCAAAACAGTCAGTAAATACATTCAAACACTATGAATATTTTTGCGTTGCATAGATAAGCTCCATAACTACTACCCATCTTATATGTCATGTCCCCAGTATGACAAGCATTCCGAATATGCTCTTTAACATTTAAAAAAGGCGTGTACATCCAATATTTGGTCATATTCGTATATGGCATTTGGTTCAGACACATTACTGAATGGCGGAAATATGGAACAAGAAAATTGGCTCTGTAACTACTAAAAAATTGTTTTTACCAGTACCACATACCGAAATGCTTTTGACCAAATAAAACAAAACCATAAACGAGGTCCGTTTTATCACGGTTAAGGATTTATAAGTTAAAACCAACTCGGAAGCGTTGAAGAATCGTGCTTATGTGTTTAGTATATAAATAAAGGCCTTAAAATATATGACCCACTTATTTTGTTATGGCGCTAAATAGACTTATCTTTGCTACGGAACTTGTATGTGTAGAGACCAAATGAAAATATACATCGTTCTTCTTATAGTAATATAGTAACATATTTTTTGTTACCTCCGTACTCCGTAGAATTATTATGCAAGTGTGGTCAAACTAGTAGTTTTTTTATTCCAAAGACGTAATATGATTACTAACGGTGAACTGTTGGAAATGTATTGAAAAAATTTTACGGGGTGTTGTTATGGAGCAGCCTATATTACTGTTAATAGTATAAATGATAGTTGATGATTTACTCGTGTTATGAATTAGTTGCATGTGTTTTTCTTGCGATTAATAGCTCTGCTTTTAGAAGTGCTTTTTTCTACATACGGATTTAGTACAACAGTACATGAAATAATTGCACCGGAACTACAAGCTTCGCAACTAGTAACAAAATCCATTGAACTTCCTATTTGTATACAAACATGAAAGTTTACTCGTGAATTAAGAACAGCAAATGACATCTGGTTCAGATAAAATTAAACAACATAAGCTCCTTAACAAAGTGTGAAAATAAAAAACCTAACAATCAATAAATTGGGTTAATACGTGTTAAGGAGCCGCTGTTTATATTTTAAGTAATTAAAACCATACTTACAATTGTAGTGTGTTTAATTACAATTGCTTTCAAAGTAAAACCCGCAATCTGTCTCTGTTCTACAGTCCCCCTTCGTTTTTATTCGCTTATATCGAGTTTTTGTAACTTTATAATGGCGCTTTGTAGCTCCGCTGCTGTCTTAAAATAACGCACGGTTAAATAAAGATTAAATTAAGGCATATACTAGTTAGGGAGTTACGCAAGTCGCTATAAAATGTAACGAAGGAAAGACCGCTTGATCTGCATTAGCATTACCGAATAAACGTTTTGTTGAAAACCGCTAGATGGGGCTGACGAAAAATATTTCGGTTTTTAACTAAGACGTGACTACTTCAAATGCTGTCTTTTTACGCTAGAAGGATTGACGCAAACTTTGAAAACATTGAGTGTACAGGTTGATGCTGGTTTGAACAAGAAGTAGCGGGAGTTGAATTCCATATAAATATAGTACATAAGCTGGAATAATTACTCTGCTCACCTCATTGGTACTCTGACCGTCAAGCAGAACGGTTGCTTCTGATCTGAGTAATACGGCGATATATAGAGATAAGGTGCACATTAAAATAGACTGACTTAATTATTTCATATTGTATATAAGCAAGTAAGTTGCTCCTAAATTTCTAGTTCGACTTACTGGTGAAAAGTACGAATTGTGCAATAAGTAAGTACGTTGCTAGATAACCAGCAATTTTTATTTTTGATTCTTTGAGAGCAAGTATTTTAGTGCTATATTAGCTTCAGATTGTATTCCATTGAGACCACAGGGAAGCTGGACCGAGAGTTGGAGGTGAGTTACATACATTTTTGCTCCAACAATGAATGGCCACCATATTTGTTGTTAAGGATGTGTGTTAAATTTTCTCCTTCCTAAAATGACTTTATTGATATTCTACATGTTCCTAGGTATTCAACATGAGCGACATAGATGAAGAAATGCCGCCAGATTTCGGAGTTAAGGAGCCAGCGGAAAAAGATGAAATTGAAAATGACAATGTTTTTACCGAAGCCAAGGAGGCCCAAGATACTGTTAAGGAAGCAAATGATAAGCAGATTGATGAATCTAAAATGTTAAATGATTCTGATGACGAGGCAGAAAACAATCAAGAGTTTGCAGATGCTATGATTGAGAAAGAAGTGGAGCCAAGATCCGTTTCGGAACAACTTAAACCCCAATCCAGTCCTCCACCCACTGACAGCACTACTTTACAAGCAGAAGCACAAGCTACAAACAAACCAACCCTGGGCTGGAATGATGTTGCAGTGTCAGTTCAGCCATATAATATGGAGCTTTGTCCTCCTGGGGTAAGATAAATATAAAATGTCCAAAATATCCGTACAGCATATAATAAGCAAGTTTTATGCTAAGTTAAGGAGCTTATTGCGGGGTCAGTAAAGGTGCGAGCGTTGTAGTTACAAATGGGGTTTGTTACGGAGCTTTCAACTAAATGATTTTTTCTGATTGTTTTGCAGTTCTTACATGGAGTTTTTGGCTTCACGCAAATGGCTTCACAGTACTACATAGAAACTGTTGGATCTGAAAAAACCAGCCCCATTTACAAAGTGATGAAGATGTTAGCACCAAAAGTGTCCGAATTGAAAGAAAGTCGCAGATTCCGTCTTGAGAACTTTAGCAAGGAGTTTCAGGTTCGTCTAGGTGAAGGAAGTTTCGGAGAGGTATACAAGCAAACTTTCCGATTAAAAACTAAGGTGGCCTTAAAGCGCTTCAAAAACTATTCCGACCCTCTACCAATATATAAGGAAACGCACACGCTTATAGCCTTGCAGCATCCTCGTATTGTAACGCTTTATGGGGCTTTCCACGAACGAGGAACATTTCTTGTTATGGAGCTTTGTTTAGGTATGAAAAATGAATTCAGCGTTGGTGCTAAGTGTAAAGGTAAGTTGGTGTAAAGCTAACTCTTTATTAACCTTTATCTTTCTGGTTACAGGAAATCTACGCAACTTTCTCAAAGTTCTCACTGCGAAGCAAAAAGCAAGATTTGCCATTCAAATTTTAGAAGGTCTTCAGCACATGCACTCCAAGAACATCATACACTGTGACTTCAAGCCTGACAATGTTTTCATCAATGAGCACAATAATGCTGTGATCGGGGATTTTGGAAACGCCCACTTAATTCCTGAGGTAATAATAAAAACAATCAACCTTATCACTAATATATTGCTTAAGCAAAGCATTTACGTTAGGAGCTTTAATTTAAAAAATTCGGTGTAGTTAACGAGCATGATTTTAACATATCAGGTTCGGTTAAGGCGCAGTAGTATATGCGAAGTAAATACGAATGAATGGAAGGCATTTTTGGTGGTATAATGTATCTTTATTGATTTTCAGGGTTTCAATTTTATTCGAGTTCACAGCAAAAAACCGTGTTTAGGATCACCGGGATATAGTGATGCACTTGCTAACGATCGAGTTTACTCCAAGGCTACTGATATTTTCGGTGCTGGATGTACCCTTTATGAAATTGATCGGGCTCAGCCGCTTATGGAGTATCCACATTGGCATAAAGTTCCTGTTAAGGAGTATGTAAGATGTGTTGAAGAGGGCCGCCTTATTCATGTACCTCTACCAATTCCAGGAGCTCCATTACAGAATTTTGACGGTGAGAGGGAAACGCTGTATGCTCGCAGCCAACAGTCTGTTATGTTTAGGGAATTGTTGCCTGAGATGATTAAGAATGCGTCAAAAAGGCTTGGAGCTGCCGAAATTCTGCAAAATTTTCGACATGTCTTTACCGCTAGTCTTATGGCGGTTCATAGCTCATGGGTAGATTTAGATACAGGTAAGGATTTCATATATTATTGCAACATAATATTTGTTACGGAAATCAAAAAAAAAATTTTGGCATTTAATAGATCCTAAACTAGGCCAAGTTAGTCTGAATTCATCAGTTATTCAACCCTTGGAACTTGAAAAATTATCACATGACATCGATGTAGCAATGGACCTCATTTACTGGGATTGTAAGGTAAGAACTTTGTCTGCGAGCCAGCGACATATTAATTTTGTGTACATAATAGTTCATTACGATGTATTTGTTCATTTTGCAGATGGATGTTGATGAGTGTGTAGTTACGGAGCAGCCTAATGAAATTGATGTAGTTAGAATTGAAGACGTAAAAATTCTGGTTGAAAAGGTACGTGTGGTTGTATAATACAATGAAGGCAGTTGTACGTAACTTTATGTAAACAGTTTTCGATTTTGCTATAAATCTAATTCGCTCGCTTTGTCGGGTTTGTTTGCAGTTTCTAAGAGATAGAAGTATCAGAGTTTGTCAACCCAATGATGATCTCCCGTTATCTTTAGCAGCAGCATCGGTAATGAAAAAGGCTGAGCGTATTGCAGTCGACCGAGTACTTGGCACAGTTATGGAGCCAATTTCTGCTCAAGAAGTCCCTGTCACTATTCCAAGTGTTTCATCCGGGAAAATGCCAACAGAAAAATTTCCCCCGTTAGTTGTACCATTGGGTAAACAATCAGCTCCGCCATCCAGTTTGTCGACTACAAATACACAAGATAAGGGTGTCAAGGCCCCAGAAGCCCATCATGATGCATCTGAGACCATGATGGAGTCAACTAGTTTAGCAGCTTCTGATAGTATGAACGTCGTCAATGAGGAATCGTTTGCCGGGAAAAGAAAGCGCGTTGAGGGCCATATCTTGAAAAGCCAAGAAAAGTTGGCAGTTAAGGAGGACGTTGAAGTAAAGACGAAAAAGAAGGACAAGAAAAAATCGAAACGAACGAAGGAGGAGAAGGCAACAAGTGAAGGATGCAAAGGATCATTTGCTGGTAGCAACGTCTCTGCGGTATGCCAATTTTTATTGCTAGGAAATTCATTACAAAGCAAAACACGCAGTTCTGATACTTTTTTATATAATTTTTTTGTTTAGGAGCTTCCAATTGATAAAGCCAAGCAACGACACTCCACTGTTCCTAAAGAAAAAAAAGATAAGGTAGGACATGGGCACTTATTAGGGCAGTATTCAAAAGGTAAGAATTCTCACTTGAGCTTATTAATCAAAATCAATTTTTTCTGTTTAGGAGTGGTATGTTAGGAGAGGAGAGACCGTTCCGTTAGATTTACGTGGAATCGCACCTGCTGCTGTTAACGTTCCTGAAAACGTCAAGCTTCCTAGAAAATGGAACAAATGGTTTGATTGCCCACACTGCTCATTCTACACGCATGACTATAAAGAATGTACGAATCACTCGTTGCTGTGTAGTTCTCGACCTCCCTTATCAAAATAGTTTAGCATTTAAAACATGCATTGCTTTTGTCTTCAAGATGTTTTGTACCGTGGTTAGGTGCAACCTGATTTGGTTTTACAATTTATTGATTTATTGTAGTACTTAATCTTCAAAAACTTTCGAAATTATTATTT
>JAQGAP010004230.1:0-10840 GCA_034697805.1 Orchesella bifasciata
TACAAAGTTCATGAAAATGAAGTAGATGGTCACAGTTTTCGACTTGTATGCGGTATCTGGATCCTTGTATATCTGTGTCAAGGACAATAATGTAAATAATGGTCCTAATCGCTAAAAGTACAAGTTTACTTATATTTGGTGACATATTTCCTAATTGGCCTGTTTTCATCAGTCTTTGTTACAAATTTTAGCGTGTATCCCGTATGTGTATGCGTATACGTGCAAAAACAAATCGAAATCAGGAACCTATGAAAATCTGTTTTCCCGACACTTTTGTTGATTATCGTAATTAATTGATTGATATATTACTCAGGTTTTTAAAAATTAAATGTGTGCGTCCTCATATTTTCTACAAGTGAACGGAGCAGTGTATTGTATGTATGTATGTCTGTATATATGCGAGCAAGAAGGCTCGTGATATGATTTCAATATATATTTTAATATGCCATTCTTACACAACGATTCTTACATCGCTCCGCTGCAAAGAATAATCCGTTACCTTGAAATGAGCTTATCCAGTACCTCCAAATTACTCGTCCATATGGACGTTGCTATTTATTCGTTTTTCCATTTAGTCAAAAATATTCTTCATCCACTCAAATTATATCAATATTATACATAAGCATTATAAAGTCTACAAAGTTCCGGAAATATGGAAATAAATTGTCTAAAACCCAATGCATAACCATATATTTTACACGTCAAAGTCATGGCGTACAAACTATTTTGTGATAGAATTTCCATTGTCTGATCATAGCATGCAGCACCACTTGAACAATTGGTTATTGTTCATTCACAGCGTGAAACTGATAATAACAATCATATAGCACCATTCTTTCACTCCAAAATCCTTTTCCCTCACCAACTACAAAGCCTTATATATTATTGCATGTATTCATTTTATCCCCTTGTATGGTTAATATCACAAATCACATCGACTTTGATATTACATTGTGATCGCATTAAGTTCTTAAAATAATTGGATCGCAAAATTTGAAAGACTGGTTTTCTCTTTGCTGTTTGCCAGCATATTCATTTATATTTTTCTGGTTTGATGCCCACGCATAATTCCAGATGATAGTAGATTGAATAGATGCTTCAGCAACTTGAAATATGATTTTCCGATGTTTCTTTGATGATGGAAAGGAAAATCCTGTGACTTAATGCCGCTGGAATTTATATAATCTCCATGAAAACGAAAAGCAGCCACCACATTGATATATTTCGTCAATTATGCTCAATAACCTTTCTAGTTGTCGATTGCTATCATCATCGAGAGCTCAATTAATTAGGTACACAATTCAACTATGTTGAATCTTCCTGTGTCTACCTTCGTCTTCAGAACGATATGTTTGATCAGACGTCTTGTAGCTTATAAGTTGAATTTTACGTTATGTGCATGAATATTTCCATTCAAATTCAACCATTAGTGTGTAGCCTATTTGTGTTGAAATATTCATCAGTCCTGGAATACCCAGAAGTTACACTTATGATGCAAATTCCATCACAAGGTTACATGTTACATTGCGTCACCAATTTAAAATATTGCATGGTACTTACTTAGAAGGTCTTTTGACGCAAATAACGTAACCTCAGGTTGATTTGAATGATTAAGTGATCACTTACATTTATATGCACACCCTAAAGAAGGATTAAATAGCCGTCCTTGCTACTTCGGTTTTTGGGATTTCAATAGAACAAGAGAACCATTTAAATATAGACCTGTAATCCAACATTCATGCTATGCTCCACTTCACAACACTAAGGAAGACAAAGAGCCACGGTAGTATTTCTTTCGATGTTTTTAATGATAAACATACAAGGCTAGAAGAGTAGTACTTTCACTAAACCCCCTTCACCTTTGTTGGCATGAGATAATGCGTTAAATAAAACTGCAAGCTAAGCTAACGATAAGTGTAAGGCCACACAGATTTGAAAATAAATATGATGTGGAGTTAGGATTTTCGGGGCATGGATCAATACTAGAGTGCTCTGCAGTTATTTTTATCGCAAGCCTGTCTATCCTCTTAAACTAACAAACTGAAGACAACAGAACCAATTGTAAAGCTGGATCGCGTCAACAAACAAGAAATTACTGCTGCATAAAATCGTGTGATTTGTTTTTCCGCATGGGTTAATTTGGGAAATTGCATTCGTTGTCAATAAGGTAGTAAATGGGTTGTGTTTGAGAGACAACACGTTTGACGCTATCAGATTCGTGTCGTATAATCTCCCGCCAGGCAGCCATGAGCTTGTTGAAAATAATTACTAGTCCATTACCTAAATTTTACGGTAAACCTCAGCAGCAAGCACCTCAAGAAAGCAGCTCTTGGCTAAATTTCACTTTGCTTCAAAAACACGATCCGATCTATTCAATCACATCACAGTGCAACCAATCCATATTGTTTGTCGTAGTCCTTTGTTTAGGGGTAACCTATTCTTTTGGTAACAATGCCTTTTCTTGTGCTTTGTTTGCGTCACAGCATCCCTCGTCAGTGAATGACCTAATACCATAAACATGTAAAGCACCACATCATTTTACATTTAGATCCCTTATCGTTAGCGTTAAATTTCTGTATAGTCTGAAAATTAATGAGACGTTTACAAGATGTATTGAATGTACCCTGACAGAAGTGTTACCCACGTACATACTTACGTCATTTTCCGTTATTATTTATTTAAATTTTCATCCTCTTACATTCAAGCCAGGATCCGAATCGGAGCCGTTTTTTTTATTGGATAGGACACTTTTATCGAATTCCATGTAGCGGAGTGACTTTACTGAACATTCATGGGAGCATCAATGTTGTATTTAAAAAAACTTAATAAATGTCCCATCTCTCAGGAATACAGCTCTAACGAATTTGAACTGACATGTGACTACCAATATTTTTTGAAAGGCAATTTGGATACTGTCCTGACCGAATAAAGATTTCTGTGCTCCTGACGCACCCATTTATAGCTGACTACTTTTCCATTCATGTGTATACTATACAGATATAGCGCTTACGATTTCCCCTTCAATTTGCATCAAATGGCATTATTTCTTCAACTCCTGTTCTTCCATTGCCAACCATTATTCCATCCTTGAAAGAATTACGGCTTCATAGGCGACATCACTATTTCTGGCGATTGAAGTAACTTAATCAAGACGTGAGTATTGACTTTAGAATTCTTGGAAACAGAAACTATCTTTAGTCCAAAGATTCATTAATTCAATAAGGCCATGCTCATTTTACTTGCTCTCTCGCATTCATCATCAGGTTTATTCGAAACTCGCTCTCAGTTTGCTAGAATGGATCTAAAAAGGACTTTAGTATTTGGTAACTAGATTCCTGAGTCCTGAGTTTAAATAAATGTTTAAAATAATCCAATCAAAGTATACACTCGCAATTTATTTTCGTCTATAATTACAGGGTTCAAGGTTATCGTTGAGTATCAGATTAAAACACTCCATATTTTGTTAGTTGGAATATTCAAGTTAAATTGGAGTAAAAGAAGACAGCTCAGAAGTCGTGAGTCTTTTGGTGGAATTAGTTTGCCATTAGTAAGCTGTAAGCTGTGCGTATGTACATATCTACTTAAAGTTGGTTGTGTTTCACTCCAATTAGTAAGTAAACCGACCTCCTCAGTATATCGTGACACGAGTTACTATGTAGCATCTTACCACATTCACCACAACCGTACAAACATAATACGACCTACATATAGTGTGGGATTTGGTTGAATTGGGTGAGTAGAGGAGGTATTTTGATTATGAAACAAAGCAACGTGATGTAGTTCAAAAAGTCTTTTCACGCAAAGCGAAAAACGTGACTAATTTGTATCGCATTACATCCATGGGTATCATCATTATTCTTGACAGGGTTTCAAGGGTACTCTTTGATTGATATGAATTGGATTATGGTAGGTCTCGTTACCGAACAGCGAAATTCGTAATCCAACTTCGCCCCAGAGGCTTAAGTAGATACCATTAATCCATACACTAAAACTCGGGGAAAGAGTTGAGCTGCCTTTCGGTCAAGAAAAGATAATGATTGATTTAATTTGGTTTCACGCAACCCTGGGCAATTTTAATTGCATTTTGGATTGAAATATCAAAAATTTCAACATTCTTTACATATCATGATTCATTTTTGCCATTTTGTATAATATTGAATAGCATGTTAAACATAATTGGAACGCCGTATATGTGTATAATGATATACTCTGTAACTTTTGTCATTTCATACAGTCAGTCACTTTCTCCGAACTTTCAGAGATTTGTAATTCCAGACAGAAAGTATTATGATGCCCCTCATTTTTATATTCATTTCTTTGTGTGGTGCCTTCAGAAAATAATTAATTGGCGGATGAATTCTATGTCTATTGAGTATTTTTATTCTGTCCATCGGTGGCAATACAAATTCAACAGCTTCAATACACGTGACAGCACTCGAAAAACATGTGTAAAAACCAACACGGGCCAGTTTTCTCCAACTCTCACTTGCGAGTCCTTGTTCTTAAGCAATGCCAAGTGAAGTGTAGTGGCACATCGACATTCTAAACTAATAATGTCAACATTATCAACCATGACATGCATACATTGATATTTCCGCGAAAAAAACACTAAATAAGTGTTAGGCATAATAAACCTAAATCAATATTAAGCAACGTGCACTACATAGATAATATTGGTAGACGTTTGGTACAAGGCAGGAACGTGTACGTTCTCACTTTTACTAGCATATAATAGTAGGTTACAGAATATAACTTATCGTTAGTTTTATGTTGATCTGGATCTATAATCGAGCTTTTGTTGACTGTATAACTATAAACTATTATTCCGCAAACCGGCAGATGTTTACTTTGTGTTTTTATAAGCACAATGAAAGCCAAAGTATGAACGAGTGAAGTACATCCGTGTCGTTTTCTTTGCCTTTTCAGATGTTTGTGTATCACGTTGCCAGCCACCCTGACCACCCAGAATTCCGTCAATGTGTCACCAAAGCATTTCTGATGGAGGGGCCATACAACGAACTCATCTACAATGTCAGCTCTGTCTCGGCTTTGTACTTTATTCCACTTATTGTAATTATCTACACGTATACGATGATTTTATGGAAAATCCATCAGAAATCTAGGGAACAACGAGTTGCCAATAGTCAACAAGGTGAGGAGTCTTAAATGCTATTTAACGCTTCTTTTAGTAGCTTTCCCTACTTCTGCAGTACCGATTTGACTTTCATAATTCGCAAGTCGTTGAGGTCATTACCAATCTCAAAGTAAGTAGCTAAATTCAGGTTTCAAAATACACTCAAAGTGCATAGCTTAGTGTATTTAGGTGGTTAGGTAGCATTAGCATAGCGATTGAGTCTGCTTTATTACATTATCATATACCAAAATTACTTTGGACATTTTTGTTACAAGCTGACAACCAAAGCATTTCTTGTTCAAACGGATGTCTTCATTTTCAGTAATATGCAAACACGAGTGATACATTACTCAACTAGTCAGGTTCAATCTAAATCCAGATTTATCAAAAGGATTATAACTACTAACTTATTAGACAAAGTCTGTATAATACCATATTTACCCACCCAACTTTCCGTAAATCTTCATATTAATTGTCTAGTACACAGCTAGAAGCAGTCCGCCCTATATGTACATAAGTAACTACGAGAAGAAAATCTTAATTACTTTCTCCCGGTCAATCTTTGAGTTAGAAGTAAAATGAGAAGTTGAAAACTTTTTTATACAACCAACTTTCTTCCAAGTAAACTATTTTCTAAATGAAATCAAGAAAAAGTATATATTATATAAAGTAAAAGTATATTTTCTACCTAAGCGTTTTTCTCTCTGCTATTTCATTGGTTATATAAACGAGCTCGACGGTTACTAGCTGGAGCAGGAATGTGTAGAACATTCTCCAAAAAAGTGAGGTAGGTATGTGGAGGTGCATGGGCCGAGGCTAGAATGAATACTCTTATTTCTTTGAAAAGTTGACATTTTGGTTTGCTTCATTATTGCCATGAAAAGCACGATTGTGATTATCCTCCGTCTGACGTTCAATTTTCTTGCAAGAAAACGAAATGTGAGGAAGTAACTAGAAAAGTTTTTTACCCATTTGCGTTTCATCCAGGCAATTTTTTATCCCATTAAATTGTTCTTGAGGAATATATGTAGGTATATATTAGGTTGTACTTTTATATGAATTACCTGTGTATTTATCCTTTTTCATAGAATATTAGATTCTTCTGAAAGTTGCGAGTTTGATTTTTTGATACCTATTTAGTGTGAGCTGGAATATTGTCTGAATTAGAAATACGAGTCGGTCTTGAAATTGTATTTTAAGCACCATTTTTCATAATCACCTGTCGTCTCATGGGTTGGATAGACCAAACATTGTTTGGTTTTCTTCGACTTTTAACAGTATTTTACTCAGCAAAGTAAAACGAAAATCCAGACCAGTGCAAAGAGAAACTTGAGTGAATTGACAAATAAACTCAAGCTCTGTTTTTAATTTGGAAAAGTGCAATTGGATGCATCAAGTCTGGCTCAAAATTGATTGATGACTGCTGTATGGATTTTAGATTTTTTGAAGCGTACATGGTTTGATTTTTCTCAGAAAACTTTAGTACCCTATTGCTTATAATTCTTGGAAGGTCAATGTTGAAATGGGATACTTGAAATGCTTTTGGTATAATAGAAAATTATTATTCTTTCCAATTTCACAGAAACCTCACTCCCCGACTGTACAAATTCTTCCAATCATCTCACTCCTCCGCAATCCGACGTTATCGCGTTTTATCGCAAAGGCAGCACAAACTTCAGTCGCTCTGCTTCTAAACGGACACGGCTAATGTTGAGAAGCTCAGCAAACCAAACGGCCACGCTCACCCGAGCTCGTTCCAGAACGCTACGCTTGACGCTACTTATTCTGTTGACATTCATTGTGTGCTGGACACCCTACACAACTATAACGTTTTGGTGAGTTATTGTGAATGCTAGGCTTCTAGACTAGATGAAAGTAGTGAAAGTAAGTGAAAGTACAACGGTACTTTTTATCCACGCACAGACAATGCCCTCTCTGTTACTTTCCCCTGTAATTTCATTATACTTTCTTACTCTTCTTTTTATTTCTACCCTAGTGTTTTCTTCGAATAGGCTCCATTCATTTTCATAAATGCCATCAACAAATGAGACTATTTTCAGTGCTCGTGCTCGCACAAGCCGGATCAATTAAATTTAGTTAGTCACGAGTTAGACTACCTGCTGAATAGTTGGTTTGTAACTTTCCCTTTTCCAGGCTAAGTAAATGATGTTATTCACAGTTTGTGATTGTAGGATTGGATTATACAGCTAAATTTTTAAATTGCTCCCATAAACCAGACGAGCTGCCCAACAGGATCGGGATTAAGATATGAAAACTAAATTAAACTAGTAAAATGAGAAAGAAGTGAAATGATTTCATAATTACACAATAAAATATAAAGTACCAAGGACGTCGTTAATCACGTCACGTATTTCAAGGAGAAAAGGTAGTCTGTTGACATAACATGATTATGATTACGTATCCTGTTCCCACACGATATAAAAGGTGGGTAATGATTTGCATGGTCCGAACAACACATCCACATCTTTTCTGAGAAGTGTGTGCTGAACTAGTATGTTCTAATTACTTAAAGCCTAATGATTTCGTGAAAAAGGGAAACCAAGAGTTCCTTTACGAGTTGGATACGAGGAGAAGCATTTCCAATTTGAAATCATTTGGCTGTATATGAACAAATAGGTATTTTGTAATGAATAATCAACAACTCTTTTGTACCGAGAAATATAGGCATCCGCATGTCATTCATACTCTTGATTGGAATGAGCTTTTCTAAAGGAAGTAGTGCATCATCATTACAGATGAACTAGATTTTTATAAAAGCATCATCGTGTTGATGTTTAAAAAGATCTGAACTGAATAGATAGGAAAAGGAAGCTGTGAATGGTGGGATACTTGATACTATTCATTTAAGTGTCTGTGCAAAAGCAGACGTTAGTATTATTTACCTGTGTGCAAACCATTTATACTCAAATAAAAACGAGAACTGCGGTATTTGATGTGTGTATGATGCTCGATCCTTTATCATCTAGCGAGTCTCACTTTTTTACGTATTCGTATTCCCGTCGATCCACGACTGGGACTAAGCAAACGTATTTAATTCTAGTAGATGGGCGTTCTTTGGTTTCCGATTATAGATGAAACAAAGCAGCAAAATGCTTTCCGACAGTTTGATGAATTCTGTGGCTTATAAGATCCTTCTGTTGTAGTTCCCAATGTTTGAAATACATTTGATAAAGCCGAAACAAAGGGAAAGTAGACATATGTTGAGTAAACCGTAAACCCTTTTATTTCGTCATTTTCTAAACCTTGAAAATAAATGACTTCTTGATGTTCCAAGCGTTTGAAATGATGTTACGTAACTTCAATTCTCCTTATTGGACAATGTAGATGGGTATATTTTTTGTGGTTTTTAGGTATATGTTGGATCGTACCGGAGCCTCTCAGGTGGATGAAAGACTTCAAGAAGCTCTATTTATCATGGCAGTTACGACTTCACTCATCAACCCTTTGATCTATGGCACAGTTGGAAGGAAACAAGACTGTGATAAACGCTTCAATGCCCTATTTCGATCATCCTCTTGGACTCGACGGGTTGCCAAACTTTTGTGTTGTTGCTGTCTCTGTGGCGTTTGTTGCGGGGATAGTAACCGTGATAGAATCATTATGATGAATGGGGTAAATAGTAGAGCGAGATTGGGGGGAAATGAAAAGTCTCGAAGGTCTAGGGACATGTCTCCACGAAGTCAAGTTGTTACGCTGAGGACAATGCGGAGTAATTCTGATATTGTGTTAAGATTCATTCGAAGCATTGGAGGCAGTCGGAGAGAAAGGAATGGGGAAGATAATATGGACAAGAGTGAATGTATTGAATGTGGTATTACATCACACTACATCGTTCCAGAAGCAGGGTCTGGGATTTCACAGAATCTGAGCTCTACTCAAGTCTAAAAATGGGATCAAAATTGGTCTAAGTTTTTTGTAACTTTTTTGCTGATCTCTTTCTTTGCAAAAGTATCAAAGTATTTTCATTGATGATGATAGTGGTGATGCTAATGATAGTGGTTAGAATATCTAGAAATTAGGCGGATGGATGATTCAAAAGCTGAAAGTAAGCTCGTATTTCCATATTATATGCTATCTGATGAAATGAATTTTATATGTCGAATAAAAGTGTTAGAGGCAGTTAACGTTTCGTAATGCTCCTATATTGTTGTGGGATTTCCTAGTACAAAGAAAGTTTCACCTGAAATGATTAAAATTGATGAATTCCAATTTTTTCAGAAACTACACAAATTCGGCTGCCCTTTCCCCAAAAATGATTTTATAGATTACAACAGTTCCATCTGAATATTATATGCTTCGTATAACGCGCAGAGTACATACATGAATAGATAGCACACGTTATGTACATTATATAACCTGAATTCCTATAAAAGTAGCAACAAAAAACAGGTACAACATTGTGGGTTTGAATAAAACGGTGCGGAATTATATGCAAAGTACGTATTATAGGGCTGTAAATGATTTCAAATATGTTTGTTCATTCTGTCGTTTAAATAATTTAGAAATACATAAGGGGCTAACATTGGAAGTATATTTGATGAAATTAAATGTACAAAACAAACTAATTTATCTTACTTAACGGCCAAGATTTTAAATCTTTGTAGTTGCAACCTTGTCCTTCATTTCCGGTTTCTGGCCGAGCTGTCTAGTCTAAATAAGTATACATTAGGTTGTAAGTTGGAATTCTCAAGGTCAGGGTCTACGGGGACCATGAAAAGAACTCTTAACACAAAGTATTACACGAGGCTATTTGTTTGTAGTTTGTATACAATTTGTATACAATACAATGGAAGTAACGTATTATTTTGTATACTTACTACATTATATATTAATATTGTATTAAATGATTTTGAGAGTCTGGAAGGATAACATAATATATAAGTACAATAAAAAATATACGTACTCATATAATATTTTGTAGAAACTTCAAATGAGAGAATTCGAATAATAACTTTATTTTATATTAGATGTCATTTTTATTAGAAAACGATAAATTTGGTTCACATTTACATAATATACTTCCAAGCAAAAGCTGGAACAAAGATGTACATATATATTTCAAACTCTACTACATGCTACTAATTATACCTGTAAATAATTTATGTAAAAGGGTATTATACTGTATCTTGTATCTCGTGGCCAAAATAGATCTGTGTTAAGTTGAATTTCTTTTTAATATAACATTCAACTTTTTATTTACTGCACAATTTTCATATTTGTCATATTATTCTTTTGACAGTATAATACGGATGGCTGAATTTTTTGTTGATTGAACGAATCAACTTTAATAGCGTATAGCGGTGTAGCGTAAAATTGTAATTTTGCTAGCATTACAAATAATATGATATTAACTTTTAAATAAACATACATGAGTGCACTGAGTAATTGTAAATAATATGTTGTATGTGTTTTTAAATTCTGTTGATTAAAAATAGTAATTAGAAGCTGGTATTATTCTGCTCGCGCTTATGTTTTTGTGGTTCGTCATTATTATGGCACCATATAAACTAATTGGTTTCATACTCTTATGGAATTTTGGTGAGTCAGGAAACCTGTTAGCATTCCAATCAACAAGTTTACAACTCAACGGATTTTCATGCTCAACCACCATTCATGGACATCCTATTACCTATAAAGTAGGCAGTTACGAACATCAATGTTCTCGGGTGAGTGAGTGCTCATGTG
>JAQGAP010004231.1:0-10838 GCA_034697805.1 Orchesella bifasciata
CCGTTTTATAACTCTCCGTGTTTAATAAAATCGGGCAATATTGTATTCACCCAGACGATTTCCCGTTTTTTCAGTTTAAGAAAGTCGGGAAATATTGGGTTTACCCAGAAAATTTCCCGTTTTTTAATATTCTGGTTTTGCAAAATCGGGAAGTATTGGGCACGCCTTCGGCTCGCCCTAAAGATTTCCCGGTAACCTCGTTACCGCGTTACCGCGGTTTTTCCACCAGCGATTTTGCATAAGTCCACATTTTTTGAAACCCCACTAAACATTGATGCACTGCGGCAAATAATTGATGGTAAAATTCTCACATTTTATCGCCTTTTGCTTCCAAAAATGAATAAAGGAAGCCACATTCCTAATTTATTTAGGATTAGTAAAAAGCATGGCAATCGAACGTTTCTCAAGTTTGCAGTTGTTTGTAAAAATGATTGCGAGGGTAGTTGGAACGCAGCTTTCATTGGCGAGAAAAGGTTTCATAGGATTGTTCCAAAGCACCAAAAGCCGTTTTTCAGGAACACTGGATTTTGGATTCAAAAGCATCCTAGTTTTGCAACGATGCAGTTTTCGGACTTCTTTGCATCATTTGTTGACTCTGGTTTATACGAGAGAGCGGTTCGGCATTATAATCAGTTTGTTAATCTGTTGAATCTAAAGACTTCGAATAATGTAAGCAGGTCAGGAATAGCTAATGAAAGTTTGTTCAGCTACGTGTTTTTAGATAACATCAAAAAGGCAATTGATAAAGAAGAACGGCCTACAAAAATATTTGCGTACACTGGTACACTCATAGTGACGGCGATTTTGATGTCATTTGCTGTTGTTATTTTTGTGTTTGAGTGCCTTCATGTTTTATTCTTAATAAATTAAGTACTTAAATATATGTTTGGTATCTTCTCAATCTAAATACTTTTTTAGTCATTAAAAAGTTTCATTTAATGGATGTGATCGAACAAATTTAAACACACTGCTTTACTTAATTATACAGGGTTTTCACAATTTCAAATATTTGCTTTTATATTTCATGTATGTCATCTTGAAACAACATTTTAATGTGTGTACAACCAAAGGTGGCTTTTAGGTTAAATAAGTACATTGCCAAGATGTCTAATGTAACAATGATATTGGTTTTGATGGATGACACAAAACCGATACTTTTATGATTAAATTTGTTCATTTCTTAGTGCCGTCTGGTTTATTTCAATTCATATCGCTTTATAACAATATAAATTTCTGCTTTTTTGAACCAACAATTCTATTCAAAGGTGTAACATTCTTAAAGTAGTACGTGGTTTAGGAAAGAATTACGTCTAATATGGAGCAAGCGACGTGGACACAAGCACAAATTATACTGCTACAGCATTTCCAATTTTCTACCGTTGAATTTATATGGAACGCGTTGCATCGTTCGAACGATGCAACTCATCTTTCCCAATCAATATTTACACAGTGTTTAGTTTTAAAATGTGCCATTCCGCATTTTTCAGCGCAAAGGTTCATTCCCAATTTGGAACACGGTCTAATAAGAAATCTGTACAGGCTGGACGGTGGAAAATATGATGGTATTTTTTGGGCCAACGCCCGAGTATTAACAAGGCACCACTTTACATCTCCAGAACTTCTGTTGGTACCTAATTTAAAACATTGAGAAAACCATTGGGTACAAGATGGTATCGGCCAGGTCTCTCGTCTTCTACCTCTACACTTTCCAACAGCAATTATTTTGCCAGCAGCATCCATTTTTACTACAAAAATTGCAACTCACTTAAGTGGAACTCTGTTAATGGTTGCAAATGTGGAAGAAAAAACTTTTAAAATTGGATGTTTTCCCTGCGTTGGCAAATTAGACTACGAAACAAACCATGGAAAAATTGATTCGTACCCAATGACATTGGAAAGCGTCCCCAAAAACTTTATTTTGGATTTCCATAATTTGGTCTTGTATTGGAAAATACTTCAATCAAACCTACAGTTTGCAAAAGTCAATGAAAAGAGTCAACCCAATTGTCCCTCTATTGAAACACACAAAAAGTTGCCGAAATTCAAAGGTGCCTCATATCAAGTCCTCGAAATGTATTTTAAATTTATAAACTGTAGTAGTTTCCTTCATTTTAAGGATTTTTACACGAAGTCGATAGGATTGAGGTTAGAAGTTCCTCAAAGGTTTTCCTATCTTCAGCAAATATATATTTCTGGAGGTCAACAAACAGAGTTTTTGTTCCAAATCCTGTTTCCTAGAGCTAATGTATTTGATTCGAATTTAACAGCGTTTCTAACCCCATTCAAACTACTCGCGTGGTTAAGCGTTTTACTTGCAATAATAAGTCTAACGATCTGGTTACTATTCATAGAGGGAGTAAAGTGTTCTACAGTAGTTTTCTGGCAGTATTCTGCGCTCTTTGAACAGAATGGGAGCCAACCATATAAAAGTAGTATTAAAGGAACGGCTTTAGTTTTACTGTGGTTATTTGCTGCTGTGTTTTTACGCCAATTTTACAATTCGTCTCTGTATTCATTCATGACAAAAGAAAAAGAACCAAACAATTTTCCAAAAACTGTACAAGAACTTCTGCTTCACCCAGATTTTGATTTAGTGTCCCCGACTGAGTTATACGATGAAATTAAATCTGTGTTTACACTTGATTTTAGTTTGTATATTTCCAGCGCTTTTACGGGTAACAAAGCAGTAAATGCAAGCGCACTAAATTCAAGTTTGGTGCCGTTTTATATGAGCATTTTATTCAAATCGTCGTTTTTTCACTCCAACTTGAACACCGAAACGTTGCAGAAAATTATTAATGGTAACTTTATGACTGTTTATCGATTTTCTTTACGAGCTCGTGATTCAAAACAAGCACCAATGTTCCAGCTTAATGCTTTTACTAGAACAAATGGATATAGAAAGTTTGTGAAATTTGCTGTGGTTTGCGTAAATGATTGTGAGAGTAGTTTAAATGCAGCTTTAATAACACAAAGAAAATTTCACAGAATTGTACCTCAGCATCAAAGACCATTCCTCAAATCAACAAAATATTGGACATTGGAAAGTCCAAGTTTTGCAATGATCCAGTTTTCCAATTTTCTAGCATCATTTGCACAGTCAGGCTTGCACGAGAGATGGAGTCATACTTTTAAAATGCTAGAGCACCTAAAAAACATGCAAGCATCCAACAATGTAAGCGTTTCTGGAATGTCAAATGGAAGCCTGTTCAGTTATGTTTTTCTAGCTAATAGAAAAATTGAAATGCCAAAAGGGCCTACACCCACCAAACTCCAAGCGTTTACTGGTACTTTTATTGTTATGTTATCTTTAATAGGATGTGCTACTACTGCCTTTATATTTGAGTTTTGGAAAGCATGAGGAAATCGTTTAAACTGGTAATTGTATGACCGATCTGTTTGATAAATTTTCCATGTTTTTACCTAATATGTTATACGTGCGTGTTTATTTGGATTTGATACACAAAGTAATTTTTATATATTTCCGTTTATTTATAGTGATAGATTGCAGATCAATAAAATTGAATTTGAATATGAAGAGTTAACAGTCATTAAAATTCTTTAAAATAATGAGCCATTTCTTTGTTCTGGTGAGAGTGGTTGTGTGAAATTAAATTTGAAACATTTAGCATTGAAGTTTTGAAGTACAAAACAAAATGGGTTACATTTTGTAACTTGTTTTAATAACGCGCTTGATTAAAGGATTGTTTATAAGATCTATGGGGCTTTATCAGATATAACGACACAAAATGTGAATTTAGGTCAAAATACGCCACTATGAAATTAAAATTTAGGCCAACTTATTTAGTATGTCAGCCTAAATAAGGTGATGTCACTCAAAAGAATATTCCAGTACTGCATGTAAGCATTTCCTCTGATTATAATTGAGGTTGAAAACAATTACACGTCTTTATAACTTCCATTCCTTAGATAAAACTGTTTTCGTTATCAAACAACTATTGCACACTTTTCAAAACCAAAATGGAAAACATTTCCGGAATTACAGAATTGCATAAACTGCAATCCAATTTGATCTCCTCGTTTCGGAATTCAACAATAGAATTTGTTTGGGAATCAGAAAATTCTTTTACAAGTGAATCATTTGCCGAATGTATTTTGCTACAGTGTATTTTACTTAATTTTGATTTCTTAAAGCTCGAACAATATGCCTCCCAATCAATTCTAGAGGAAGGAGAAGGACATTGGGGTTTTATACCTGAACCGGTTTATGAGCACATATTTAAATTGAACGCAGTTTTAATTGCAAAGCAGCGATTTTCCTCCCATGACTTATTATGGATTTCTGACACCAAAAACACAGAGTTGCTGTTAGGAAATTTTGGTTTAAATTACGCGCTTACACTTACCCCGGATCAAATTAAAATGCCAACTGCTGTAATAGTTATCACACCCAATCTTGCAAGTCTATTTTATAATAGCACTAGCAGAGTAACAGATATGTTCACTGGAATTCCACTGATTTTTGTAGAAACAACAACAAATTCTGTTAGTATTAGTTGCTTCACTTGTCACCATGGTATTGTTATTCGTTTCTACGAAGAATGGAATCTAACAAAATACGAGTTTTCTTTTGAAGCTTTACCCCTCAAAGCAATATCGTCTTTCGAAACCGTGCTAGGCTTTTGGAGAAAGCTTAACTCTCGACTAATTTTCGATGACAGAAGTAGTTCCAAGAATTGGGATTGGGTTACGTATCATAAACAAACATCACGGATGACTGATGAAACCCTGGAAATTTACAACGCGTATTTTCGTCACGTTAACTGTACAAGCCATATACATTGCACGAGCTTTTACAGTTCAATTTTGGTTCTTGGTGCTAAACCTTTGAGCATCTTCACCAATCTACTGCATATACAGCCATCCGTTCAGAATCAACACGACTATACATTTCAGGTTGTTTTCCCAAAGGTTAAATTTCTGGATGCAAATCTTGTCGCCTTTTTGACACCGTTTACTGTTGATGTCTGGGTACTTGTAATGATTGCAGTTAGTTTACTTACAAGTTGGCTCATTTTTATGGAAGAAGAACACATTGGAAATGTAGCTTTCTGGCAGTTTTCAGTTGTGTTTGAGCAGGATGGGGACCAATTTAAAAGAATCAAAATTTGCGGCAAATGTTTGACATTCCTTTGGATTTTTGCCGCAATGTCAATCCGTAATTTTTACAACTCTTCTCTCTATTCATTTATGGCAGCCGAGAAGGAACAAACCGATTACCCAAATAGCATAAGTGAGCTACTAAATCGTGAGGATTATGATTGGTTGCTGCCTAATTCCTTTGCTAGCCAGTTAGGTTGGATTGACTTTGCTAATCGATATAATGCTTTTGAGAGTTCACAGTTGACTAAATTATACCGGCAAATTTTATACAAGGCCTCGATTATTAAAGATATGCAAGAGATACAAACTGTGGAAAACGCATCGTCCGGTATCAGTACCAAAATATGGTATTATCCCAAGCCAAATCCCGGAACTACTCATGATTTTTTTGATTTCCTCACCAACTCTATAAGAAAAGATGGGGAAAGATATTTTTCAAAATTTGCCGTCTTGTGCAAGGGTAGAGGTAACTGTTACAGTTACGGAAACGTTGTATTACACGGAAAAAAGGAATTGCAGCGCATTGTCCCAATGCAGCTGCCATTTTTTAGATCGGTTGAATTCTGGACAATTGCGCATTCCAGCTTTGCAACGTTACGATTCCCGAAATTTTTCGCATCCCTTGTGCAGTCCGGAATATATTCAAAGATAATGAAATTTCATGTGTTAATGCGAAAGCTAAAGGTGATGAAAGATGCAAATAAATTGGAAGTGCTAGGAATATCCAATGACAGCTTGTATAGCTACGTATTTCTTGCCGATGAAAGATTGGCAGTTGAGGAAGAAATTCCCACCAAAATCTCGGCATTTTTGGGAACATTTTGTATAGTTTTAGTTTTTATCTTATTTGCACTTGTAGCATTAGCAACAGAGATACGTGTAGCTTATTCATAAAAGCCAATTGTCTACTAATAAAGAAGCTTGAAACAAAATATTGCTGTATTTTTTTAATAACAGGAAGCCACCTAATATTTTCAACCTCACGACAATTCTAAATTTCCGGATACCACATAACAATAAATTTCCTCTTGGTATCCTGTGTTCTCCTTAACATCTTTTTGACAAAAATTAAAAAACAACAATATATGTTCGACCGCTTGAATCCCGGTCGAACCTGAGCAGAATTTTTCAAGGAAAAAGAGTATAAAATCCCTTCATTTTGCCGTGTTTTAACCATTCCAAGCAAACATTTCAGCACATAAGTCACTTGTTGTATCTAAAATTGTATGAAATGTCACTATTTCTTCTTTTGACAGGGGGTTTGTTCATTGTGATTCTGTCACAAAATGAAGTATCCGGACAATGCTGTTATGCTGGAATAAATGGACTTCCGAGAGGTGTTTGCGGGGACGGTTCCCGTGGAACTCCTTGCTGCGGGTTCAAGTCGTGCAATATTTTCTGCTGTTATTGTGGTGAAAATGGATGTCGACATCGGTATGGAAGAAAACGATCAATTCGAGACTTGAGTAGCGGGCTCCCTGAAGAACATGAGCATGACAAGAATAAGGACGGACACTATGACATGGAAGAGGTTCACAATCTCCTGAA
Organism: Orchesella bifasciata; assembly: GCA_034697805.1. Classification (NCBI taxonomy): domain Eukaryota; kingdom Metazoa; phylum Arthropoda; class Collembola; order Entomobryomorpha; family Orchesellidae; genus Orchesella; species Orchesella bifasciata. Next base: position 6,673 of record JAQGAP010004231.1, read on the forward strand.
GAGTGGCAGTTGCGGAAACTACAGCGAGAAAATCGGGAAGTGGGAGTCAGAGTTTAAGCGGATGGATAAGAACAAAGATGGAAAGCTTAGTTATACAGAAATCAACGTGGCTTAGAGAGCTGTTACAAGGTGGTTTTCAAATTTTGAATACAGGTCCAAACCGATATTATAAAAATTTTTATTTGAGAATCCAAATTTTAACTGTATTTTATACAAAGAAATAAATATTGCAATTAACTTGAAAGAATTTTTTTAAATCATGCGTTTCATCATTTCTTGTCACTCATTAATATTTTCATGCATAAAAAACTGGAACGCATTTTCAAAAACGTGGTCGTGGGTTGAAGTCTTAATACGGTGTTCAATACCGAAAAAGATTTTATATCCAAAATTGGCAGAAAATTAAACGTAAATATGTCTCAATACAGTTATTATGAATACATGGTTTGTTCACATAAAATTCGCATAAAAATTTTGAACTGGGATTTTACTAGATTATTTGATAAGACAGTAGAAAAGAATGAGTACTTCTTTGTCACACAAAATGCTACAAAACTGAGACGGATGTGGCCGCAATTTGTTTTTGCTTTCTAGAACAGCAGTATGTATTGTGTTTGTAGAACGGAAGGACCCAACCTGACACCAATTTTCCGGTGCTAACAACCTCTGAAATGTGAATTTAAATGTAAGCAATAATAATATTTTGTTTTGGAACTAAATAAGGATGACATTTCCCTCACTGAGTGGTTTAAAAAAGCTGTATTTTTCGTAACCTGCTTTTTCCTCTGAATTCACGAACAATATCGTTTCCTTTTTCCTCATGATTGACCGATTTGACCACTAGTATTTTAATTAAATTTATCCATGAAAAACTACGACTTCTATAAAACCCGTGGATGCAAGCCATGATTTCATCATTCCAAGATATTGACTGAGCATTTAAGAAAGTACCAATAATTAATAATTGCTGAAATGGCATTCACGTCCAATTTCTTCAGTTTCATCCTCATCGGAATCATTTTGTCCGTTATTATTTCGGAGAATCATGTGAATGGACAATGTTGCAAAACTGGAAACTATGGGCTAGGACGTTATAGTTGTGCGGACGGTACTGTTGGAACTCCTTGCTGCGGTAAAAGGTCCTGCAATTTGTTTTGCTGCAATTGTAGCAACGGGGGATGTCGAACTCGAAATACGAGGTGGATTCGTGACGTGACCGGAGAGAGTCCTGAAGAACATGAACATGACATGAATAAGGACGGACACTACGATATGGAAGAGGTTCACAATCTGTTGAAGAGTGGCAGTTGCGGAAACTACAGCGAAAAAGTCGGGAAGTGGGTGTCAGAGTTTAAGCGGATGGATAAGGACAAAGATGGAAAGCTGAGTTATACAGAAATCAATGGCTGAATATATTATCTAAAAATTGATCTTTTGAAAGTTTGTTCACATTCATAGGCTGGATTCCACTTAAAATTTTATTTGAAAATCCTAATTTTTTCCTGAAATAAATATTACTTTTGACTTTGAAGAATTGGTTGATATTATATTTCATCATATCATGAAAAGTCATTTACATTTGCATACTTTTAAAAATCGGAACACAATTAGTGAAACGCAGTCGTACTTTGAAGAATAAATACTTAAGAATGACGAATATTGGTATGTTCACATAAAATTCACGTAACAATTTAAAATTGCAATTTAAGTCAATGATTTGATGGAAAATGGGATACATAACTGCCAGTCTTTGTTTTTGACAAAAAACTGTAACGGATGTGGCCAGTTTATTTTTGCCTTTGCCTTTTTTGTGTTCCTAGAACGCTGTCCTGGCACCAATTTTCCGCTGCTGACAACCTCTGAAATGCGAATTGAAATATAAGTACTAAAAATAAATAGTTTGATTTTTAACTTAATAAGGGCAATATAATATTGCCATCATTGAATGGTTAAAAAGGAGCTTTATCATTAGTAACCTGCTTTTTACTCTGATCGCACGAACAATTTTATATCCGTTTTCCTCATTAATGACCGGTTTGACCACTAGTATCTAGGTTTTTATCCAGGAAAAGCTACAAATTATATAAAGTCCATGCACACAAGCGAAGATTTTATCATTCCAAAATATTGCTTGAGCATTTAAAAACGTATCAGTAAATAATAATTGAATCAATGGCATTGAAGTCTCATTTCTTGAGTTTTTTACTTCTCGGAATAATTTTCTTCGTTATTATTTCGGAGAATCAAGTGCATGGACAATGTTGCCGAACTGGAAGAAATGGACTGAAGCGTGGAAAGTGTGCCGACGACACGCGTGGAACTCCTTGCTGCGGTAAGAAGTCCTGCAACATTTTTTGCTGCAATTGTAGCGAAGGGGGATGTCGAACTCGAAAGACGAGATGGATTCGTGACTTGACTGGAGAGAATCCTGAAGAACATGAACATGATGTGAACAAGGATGGAAACTACGATGTGGAGGAGGTTCACAATCTCTTGAAGAGTGGCAGTTGTGGAAACTACACTGAGAAAATTGGAAAATGGGAGTCCGAGTTTCACAGAATGGATAAAGACAAAGATGGAAAACTGAGCTATGAAGAAATTAACGGCTGAATACTTTATCTAAAGAAATTGATCTTATGAAATTTTATTATATATTCAATATTAAAAACTAATAAATATGTAATTCGACAAACTAAACCACATTTAATTTGAAGTCATCATAAAATGCACAAAACTTCTATTCAAGCAAATGCGTCAGTGACTGGCAAGCAAAAAAGACGGCTTATTTTCATTTACAACATTAAGGTAACTCTCAACTTAAGAGCATCCCAAAGAGAGAAAAAATTTGTCCACTATACAAAGTTTCCCTTAAGTAGAAATCTTGAAAAGGTCATTGTCACTGTAAAAAAGAATTTAGGGCAATATTGTATTTGAAATGCGTAATGAGACTTCCCAATCGAAATCCATCTTCAATGGGATTAATCTTTGCAGGAATTGAAAGATGAAATTTTTTGCTATTTTTGAATAAGTGTTGAAAACGGCAGCCAATTTACTAGATAAGTAACTCAACAAAGGTTTTAAAAAGTTATTATTTTGAATGCCGAATCAAATTTCTAAACACATTCTGTATTTGTTATATATTATACTCAAATGATCTACAATAAAAGTTGAATTTTTTTTAGTAGTCTCACAGTGCCCCACTATCCACATATTGTAGGTGTGGGACAAAGTAAACTAAAATTACTATTAAGTCAAACCAATTTTGTGCAAAGACTAAGAATCACAGGAACCTAATTCTTTTTGTTAGAAGGCAACATTTTAAAAAGGAGTAGAAACATCCGCTTTCGACCCTTAAAATACTTGGGGCCCTTGATTCAAAATATTAATTGGTATTATGATTGGCATTGTGTTACTGGAGCTAAGAACAGCTTACTATATATTGGGTTAAGTTGGGACGTCCCATGCAGCCCCTTATGAAGTGCGTTTCACGGTATGCAATTTACGCCTTCATTATTGAAGCAAAATGGGCTGAAATTTTGCACAGCGACTCTTTGTTAAATTCCCTATGGGGGCGTTTCTTCGAATTTTGAATTTCAAATTTAGCTCCAAAATTTGTATTAAATAATTTTTGAAATTTGGTTTTAAAAAGTAAGAAAAATGCAAGCTGTAGTCGTTTTCACCAATAAAATGATAAAAACTATAATATGCAAAAAAAATCGAATTTTAAATTTTGGCGCCTAGTAGCACTACCTATTCTTTAAAACATTATGTAGCAGAATTATGTAGCAGGTCCATCAAAAAAAATTCATGAAAATCGGTAGAGTAGTTTTCGAGATATCTTGATTTTTAAAGATATTATTTAAAAAAATATCTTGATTCTGATACCTTTATTCTTTTGTAACAATATTTATGGTTTATTTAGTATTCATTTAAAGTCCATAGATTACTAAGATGTTTTTGTGTTGTAAAGTAGACTAGATCTCGCCCTAGCTTTAGGCATATACTTAGGATGTAAGTATGAATTGTAGCATGCTCTACGGAGATGTATTTTAGTTGTTGGCTTGCGCTCAGAGAGTAAAGTAAGACTTGTACAAAGCTCCTCACGTGTACTTATCACTGCTCATTTATTTATCGTATCGTTAGTTCTAAGATAAGCCCAAGGCACG
>JAQGAP010004232.1:0-10832 GCA_034697805.1 Orchesella bifasciata
TCTGAACTACTGCCGTGACTTGGGATTTGTGGTGTGTGCGTTGTGATAATCAATGATAAGACCTTCTGATAGGTTCTTGTTCGTGAAGTTAGCTTTACTACAATCAAATATTACTTACTAAAAAAGTATAAGAATGACAAAGGGATAAAGGATGATATGAGTATGACAAATGATTAATTAGTAGGTTATCTTTTGCCTGCTACATTCTGCCTACTTCTGCTGGCTTCTCTTGTGAGGTGTCGTCCCGTCTTTTTGTGTTGGTGGTGCACGTTGCCCCTTAAAACGCGCGGTTTGTTCAAATTTGTCATCCTTTCACTGTTTCGAAAATAACTAATTTAAATAACGAAATAATTGTTTTGCAGTAAACAATTTTTACACTTTTGTGTTGTACGTTCAAACTCCAAAAAAAAAATTTTCATTGCTTTTTTAAAAATGTATCAAAATGTATTAAAAATCTACAAAAAATATAAAATAACCCCCTGGGATTGACCAAGGAGTCTCCATACCAAATTTCAGCCCAATCCGTCAATATGGAGGAGAGTAAATCCTTTTCAGTCAGCTGATTAGGTAGCCCCAGCATCTTTGTTTCAACACGCTCCAACATGGTGTACCGCAATTTACACGAAATCAACGGGGTTTTCATATTTTAATAACGAAAATGGTTTTTGCCCACATGATTTTTGGTTTGGTGTCGAATTGGCTTGAAATCACATATTTATTAGTTAAATCAAACTTTAAGCAACGAAACTACAGGTTTTAATTAACGACTCAATTTAACTCAACCTTTTTAAACATATATTTCCATAGCAGCCAACACTGGATCCGGAACAAATTTTAATTATTTCAGCTAAGTTTATCATTTATATCAAAAAAATTTGCAAAATTGCAACGTAAACAAACCCATTTTGCTGTGTTTCATATTCCCCATAGAAGTATAATGGTGTGTCTCGACCGAATAAATTCAAGTGCTCAATCTTTATTCATTACTGAAATTTCATAAAATCACTCGAAACGGGGAGGTCGTCGGAGGTAGGTCGCCTTACCTCCCCCTACCATTGCTACGGGTCTGAATATAAGGTAACTAGAACACCAGTGAATACTTTGAAATTTATTGCAAATTATTTTTTAGCCACGTGAAATAGCTAGTGATTCATTCCGAGTTATATATATGTATGTTAACAAGAAGATAATTTTGTGTACCGCTGAAGCTTTTCAACATAAAATTTATGCTGTAGTTCTTCTACCATGCATGTTTGAGAGTAAAGAGAAGTTTCTCAGAACTTGACTCAAATATATTTGCAGATAGCCCATTAAGGATAAGCTTGTTTCCGCGAATACAGTTTAATGAGGATGGCGGAAAACTGTTCCACTGGATCACATTTAGAACTGATTGCTTACATAGGAAAACTAACGATAAGTAAGTTGCTGGAGCTAATCAAGGCGTATGACAAAACAGAGTCCTTTGAAAAACCTATGAAATACGATTATTTTGAGACAACATCCAATCATGGGACTTTCTTTACCTTCCCTTAGGTATTCTTGTCATTAAATCTGTTGGATTTTTATTCATGAAGCATTAGTAATGCTCTCGGACTCAGAAACTTGTAGTGCTTGCTGATTAGTTGGTTTTGACTTTTGAGTTTCGAAGACCAAGTGTACTTTACTTTAATAACATGGAAATCTTATTCTCTGACTGGATTACTTTACTAATTGAGAGCTACTTTGCATCAAAATTTCCTAACATTTCCCTTGTTTAACTTATTCCAGTTACGTTGCAGGAGCTGAATTTTTCACTGTAGTCAAGTCGTTATTGAGTCCCCATTTAAAATAGACTTTCATCCTGCATCAGCATCATTCAAAACTTATAGGAAAAATCACGTCAAGTAAACTTGCACAACTTGGAAAGTTATTGTGTTTTAGTTAAGTTGAAGTTGTCGGAGCTACAACAACTCCATCTACTATAATTGCCCATATATTTTCATCTGCAAATGTAAGACAGAGCTAATTACTCTACCACTACACTTTTAAATGCCAGTTTAAAATTTTCCTTTCTCTTTCCCACTCTTAACGAAAGTTGTGAAACAAAGCCGCATTTTTAAATACATAATGGTTGAAAGCATAACAGGTGAAGTATGCACTACATGCGGAGCGGAGTCATGCGATTACATGAATATTGCATGATGAAGATTGTATTAAATCTTCCCATTATGTGATTTTTACTTTTCCCTTCAACGAAAGCTAACTTTGAAGCTTATACACGCTTTAATTTGATGGCACTGAATGTGTAAATGGAAAATGAAAATCCGGCTGAAATATGAAAGTTATATCACGAAATATTTACAGAAAACAATGACACCCAACCTTCATTACGTCAAAATATGAGCAAAGTAGCTCTTTGCAAAATGGATAGAAGAAATAAAACGAAAAAATGGACAGTTTTGTTTTATCTCGAATAATTGTGGACAGGTATGAATTTCAAGTAGTAATAGTGTATAAATCGACTATCTTTGAAATGTTTGCGATTTAAAATGCATATATTACATTATTTTACATGGGACAAATACACTCATTACCGCAAGTGCTGTACAATAAGAAGGTGAAATAGAACATTGTCGTGTTTTACCATACGTGATGTGATGAACTCAACCGGCCGATGCGATATTGAAAGGCACATTGTTCTCAGTTCGTTTCCCGTGCTCCCATGTATCATGTGTTGACTTTTATTCTTAAACCTGCAAAACATCTAATCTAAGAAGTTTCGTGGCTTGTTCTAGGATTACAATAATGAGTTTAAAATTCGTTAAAACACCTCAATGGGGTTCATATCATCTACATATTACAAAATATAAAGGGACTAGAAACTAGGGCGATGAACCGGATTTCCACTCTGTAGATTATCATAACGACAGGAAATGCTCATCTTGAGTATACCTTCTCTTCAATTTCTCATTAGATCAGTTTGTTTGTGTCAACTACAATTCTTATGTGGTATCATGCATTAAGGATCCATGTTGACGACTACTCTGCAAGATCCCCTGAATCAAAGTTTCATAACTAAAATGGGAACTGAAACCGTGATATCAGGCAAACTTTGAGTGTAACCCTACAAATGTGCGTGTATAAAATCCTAACAAGAGTACTCATCTGCTTCTGCATCGGTTGGTATTGTCATCACTGACGCCCAAACACTTTTGAATTTAAAAAAGTGGGTTTACAAAAAACTAAATGCCTCATTGTTTTCAATGTAAAAAAGTATTTTAGAAACTATGTCGCTAAGCTGAACTCTCGTGGCAATTGGATGTTGTATCTTGTCAGTTTTCTTTCAGCCTACAACTTTTAAAAGTAAGGTTAAGTTGAATTAAATTAAATTTCCGAATGAGAGTCTGTATAGTCAGAGTCGTAATGGGTTCAACTAATATTAAGAGCTGCGTTTTTCAAAGACAAAACTGTAAGCACTTTAGGTGACATTTAAACCTAATGCAATTCGATTCAGCATGTCGAATAGGTCCTAATTAGGGAAAGTATAACTTTATGTACGCGACAGATTCAGCAAAACCCAATTCCCGAATTTGTACAAAATAATAATTACATGCGTTCTAAAAAAGTTATCGTACATAATCATAATTCTAAGTATATATATTGCTTTGCACATTATTTGACAAATTTATTTTTATCCGGTGAAACGTAGCAATATACGTACGGTTCCAAATACATTCGCAAAGTACGTCAACTAAAACCAAATTACACGATCATGCACATTGTTAATTTTTTTGTTTGAGGTTTAAATTGGTTGAAAAGGAAAAGTACTGATATAACCAGGAGTCGAAAAGGATAGATGAAATAGGCATGATAATATATAACCATCTTTTTGTCAGACAGGAAATATGTTGCTTTCACCAGTTTTAACCAACGAGGTACTCACATTTCTACCGACCCATTAGACTAGGATAATACACGGGAAAATTAAGAATGGTTGTACAAGAGAAGGATGTAAATGGTTGACGAGGTACGATTATGACATTCTTGAATAGACCTGTAATGAGGTCAATCCACCTTGATGAATGCGTTATAAAAGTTAGACCTTATATGATATTTTTTGAAGTGTCAGTCAGAATGCAGAGTTTCTTCAGTCAGAAACTTATACCTTGTGGCTTTAACCAGTTCGCTTTGGGAAATGTATTTCCGCCAGCCCATAGTGAATGGTTGGGCTCCTAAACGCTTCAAAATATATTTCTTCTCGAAGCTTTGAATAACTGATAGGTTTTCTCTACATAAACTATAGGGTAAGTAACCACAAAAAGCATATGGACATTTGCAAGGGTAGATTTGAAGCATTTGTCCATAATCACATCCCTACTTTTAGATGAAAATAGACTATAGATATTTCTTCATAGTTACAATATATTATATTAATACTAATAGGAATGGAACTTCTGTTAAACAAGGTAGCTTGATACGAGTAAAAATGCTACACATTATATACCTTTCTATCATTTCTTTTCACCAAGCATCGCAATACGCACACACACATATTTCAAATTCATATATCTTGCTCCTAGCATAATATTCTGTTTCCAGCCATCTAAAAGCGCTCCAGGGGTGAAACATGAATGGTAGTAAAATGGTCGAGCATTGTGACTCACATTAAATTACCTGTTTCTTCACTTCAGTCACTTCAATGTCCTCTTGAAATAGAACATAACAAGAAAATTGGCCACTTCCGTAACACTCGATTGCTTACTTCTCCTGCAAGACACAATATATTATATATGTCTGTGATTCTTTATTCGTACACTGGTGGTGTGCATATGTTCTCAATAAATTCATGAATGCTTGACTAACTAAATGAATGGAAGGGAAAGCTCTGCATCAACGAACGCATTTAATAGTACACGCATTCCGTGCTGGAGATTTACGAATATTGGTCTGTAAACTGGTATAAATTGCGTTACAAATGTGGAAAACTGAGTATACAGTTACCAGCAAGCCACATACTTACTCAGCGCGTGTCGTGTGTCTTCCTTGATTTCATGTCATATGTTTCATTCAGCTCAGCAAACGCTCAACTCAACTTCTCCCTTCCTTTTTTCTTTCCCTCTTCCGATGTAGATAGATGGGAACCATTTTTCCTCAGGTAAAATACTGGAATGACTAGAATTCCTTATGTACATATTTGATGTGCTCAGAATTACTGATTATGTCTTTGGTGCTGGAATAAAAAGCTACTATAGCATTTTTACCTGAGATGTTGGATGTCACTTTGACATTTATGACCTAATTTTCCTCCTTTGGGCCCCAACATTTTTGAGCTTTCCTTGCTTCGTGTGTATATATTGAAAGAGTAATGATATCTTGGTTCGGTTGGTTATGGTGGCTTAAATAAATGTTAATTTCCTTGTATTCATGTCAAATAAAAGTCAATCATTAGAAAGTAAATCATTTCCTTCCCAATGTTACAATTTTGAAGAAGGGCACAACTAAGCTTTCCAATTTTTTGATGGTCATAGAAACCCTCATTTCGGAGGATCTCCTTCCAAGAGTTTAGTTGGAATTGTGTAACTGATGCGCATTATAGTTATCTGCGACATGAGGAGAGCCCGTCCCTGAGTTGGAGAGCGGGTTTTTAGCCCAGCAGCTTTTCCTGGTGAAGAATTTCGAGTACTGCTATAAATCACATAGTTTAGAAAGAAAGAAAAGAATTAACAAGGAGGGAGACAAAATCTAACGTGGAGTTGTAGATAGAAAATTGACGGCAGAGTAATAAATCCAGCAACTCAACTCTCCGTACCACAGAAAAAGTGTGTAAAACTCAGAATGCCATAATACAAATGCTCTCTTGTTCGATTATTTGTTCAATCGAAAACTCTCCTCTTGATATTTTTGCCGCATGATTTATGGCTGCAGGAACGGCGTGACAGTTTTCCCAAAAAACAAGAAAACAGAACTCCCATGTCCTAGATAGAATAAATAAGAAAAGATAGCCACGAATTGCACTGTCGTTTCAGCCGCATCACTCAACACAAGACTTTTTTATACTTTGGGGAGAGCCAGTGTGGATACTGCCGATCTGCTTTCTTTTCCATCTCCCTATACCCAGTTTCATCGGAAAGGTCTGAGCTAAAACGGCCGACTGGTGAGCCTTACGATTCAAGCATTTTTGGGGCATACTTGTAAAATATGTTTGTAAAATGATTGTTCGGAAAGTTTTTGTCGATTTGGTACGGCTGCTAAAACTTTAATTTCGGAATTTAATGGCTGTGTCTTATTTTGAAATAGACCCTGTGAACGCCCAAGAATATTTTCTCAGCATCATCGCCCGGTGCCAAAAATGAGTAGGGAAAACTGTAGTAGTCGTTTATATTAACTATTTCTTAGATGCACAAACGTGATATCAGAAAACTGAACGGTAAACACACGTTAAGTTAGAGAAAGTAGGGAAAACCTTCTATTCCTGACTCCAGCTTTACATCAACAAATACAAATACTACGGAAGAATCCAATGGACCCCGTGTTAGTAATTTGCAGACAGATATAGTGAATCTATGTACATGGATTTACGTTAACCCGAGCTTAAAGTGGAAGGAGATGAATTTCAGTTTCCACGAAAAGCTTCAGTTTCTATACAACATTTTATGGCAAGGAGCAAGGAATGGAGAAAGTTGTTTCAGTACCAACACTATATGTTTTCATTGATCAGCTAGCTTCCTTTCACTCGTCCTTTCCATCCGAATTCTTATGCATACTGAACCAATTTCAAATTTCTCGTTTTATTCATTCAAGATATTTTTGTGAGTTTTAGTGTATTCGTAGCCGTCGTTGGCTAGCACCACGGAGAATAAAGTTTTCATGAATTGCATAATTTTTAATAATTTACCTGCACTACCTGTGAGATCTACCGTGATTTTGAACAGTCAAAGTACGTGACTTGAGTAGAAATCTCCGCAATTTCTATTTTGCATATAACTCGTCAATAAGAAAAGGTCTTTTCAGAGAATGGATTTGTTAGTGAACTAGTTCAACTTTTTTTTGGCACTACTATCAACTCTGCTCGTCAAACTCAAGTAGGGCATTTTGCAAAACGAGATTTTCCAGATGAACTGCTGTCAGCAATTGTCTAGTATTCGAGGCAAATCAGGGGTGGCAGAAAGAAGGAAGGAATAAAAACTTGAGGCTGATTCAACAGAGCACAGCTGTCAACACATCATGCTCCATAAGGTAAACTTTTGACCGCCATTTGCCATGGGTAGAACCATCTTCTCCGTGCTCCATAATTTGTTTTCAAAACTTTTTTTTTGTAGGAAATTTGATGAAGACCAACGTTTTACTCAAACATTTTCTCAATAGTTTTACGGTGCACTTAGGCATCTTTTTTATGTGTCAGATCGTATGGCCTATGGCTGCGGATATTTGAATTTGGATGACATATGTAAAAGCAATAAATTGTATTAGTTGCCTGATTGATTTTAGATGCAACTTCAGCATATAAATGTAATGCAATATCTGGCCGTAAAGTAAACGTCTGCATGAAATCTAGCTTGGGGGCTTGAGTGGAAACGAATTTTAATTTAAAAAATAGTCATCCATTGAATTTTTGATTGAATTGAAAATTTCTGTCGAGTCAAGTTGAAAAATAATTCCGTGTGAAATTTTTATGTTCGTTTGAAAATGAAAAATTGTATTAAAACGTTAAATGCTGATTGAGTTACTCGGAGTGAGTAAAACGCAGCAAATTTATTATTTGTAAGTAGTGATGGGATTACAGGGTTGAGTTGTAGAAATTTGCCACATTTCATGTTTCGAGTTTTCTTTGTATTGATGCAGCAATAACCTGAATGTTGTGTATGATGAGGTGAAGGAGTCATTTGTGCCTAAGTATTATGTTAGTAGATTTTGAATTCTGATATTTACATACCATTGAATTTATTGAATGAAACTTTCATTAACACAAAATTTAACGCTGTAGGTTGTAACGTTGAGTATTTCTCTCAATTGTATTTGAATGGCCTAAGAGACTTCCCTCCAGAAGTGTGCAACCAACGTTACATAGAATCTAACGTGACGGCCATCTCCCAAAACACTGTAAACTTTGATCTCAAGTTTTGTTCTTCTTCACGGTTTTCCTTTCCTGTAACAAAGAGGGCGATTGCTTCGCTTTTGTTGTAACTGAAGCGTCATCCTGAATTGAAAGGAGTGAGAGAAAGCAAAAGTGGAGAATTGAGGAGTTGAACAGCGTTTTCTGGTAAATACTAATGCAGGTTTTATTCACTCAACGTCAGTCATCTTACATTTAATGCTAGAAATTTTATTAAAATGTTTTACAACTTACCTGCTTGCTGTTTGAAGTAGCCTTTCAGTGGATTGATATTTTTTTTATTAATCTCCTATTGGATTTGAATTTTGTAGTATGTTTTCATCAATTTATATGCCCTCGTTTATTAAACTTTTGAAATCTTTTTTAAAGCAATTTTAATATATTCCCAATAGCGAGTATCAACTGCAAATCTGCATGAGAACTCGTATAATTGAATGTAAGGGATGGATCAAACTTCTTAGGTCGGCATAGTAAACTTGTCGAGTTCTTATTTCCCCTGTAAATTGTTAATATAATATTAACTGTTTTGCTTTTCCAACGTTTGCTTTCACCAGCTTTCACCAGTCGCGAGCTTATTACTGTAAAATGCCATCAAAAATTGAAAACTTTGACAATAGTATCATTAAAATGCCTTCAAATGTGCCACTTTGCTTTCTAGAACTATGTCACGTTCGCTTCGGCGAAATCTTGTTCCAAAAGCGATGGACAGTCCAATTTAAATAAATAAGGCAATATCGTGTTTGCTTGTGCATAAAGTACATGTATATGTGTCATTAGTACATTTATTTGCATCAATATCAGTTGAAACCCTGTAAAATATACAATGAAGCAAGATACAGTACATCGTAACAGTTACAAAAGTATGAAAACCTCATAGATAGATGGCAGTTTGCTCTATTTCATCATTGTTCAACCAACTTTCACCGGGTGGATACGTACGTAGGTAAACGAGTCCTTTATATGCAAATCTTAGTTTGACGGAACTGTGAGCATTAAAATATATTTACAGCAGTTAAATATAAATCAAAAGTAGCCAAAAGTTTAAAAAAAAAGTTTTTGAATTGGGGTGATAGATGAACTAATATGAACTTCCATTTTTGTGCTTCATCATTGACCTTGTTCAGTTTTTCAAGTAAAACCAGTCATTAAAATGGATTGCAATTACATTTGCGTAGAGAGCACGTACGAAACGTTACGAAATAAATACCTACTTTCACATATCATGTTCGCTGAACTTTACTTATTAATAGTATCATTACAATACCATCCCATATGGTTGGCTCCGTCGTGTCAGTACGCTAGGCATGTACCAATTTATGCACTTCATGGGACGACCTACTAATCCTATCCATTTCCAGGCATCAAGAGACAAAGAACTATTCCGCACTCCATAATATATTTAAAGCCAAACAAGTTACGAGCCGTTTTTGCTAGCCGGAAAGGAAATGTTTAATTTAGAAGTGAATCTTAAATGCGAGCCAAGTCGTAATCGAAAATGGTCTTTTTTACTACCTGGCTGCTCCTTCACCTAAAATATTCTTAAATACAGCTCAACTAAAATCATGACTCACTTGAAATAGTGAAGAGCAACAGCAAACACATTAGACAATCAGAAATCGATTAATTCAAGCGTGTACTTTTTTGTTTCTCTTCCAGAATTTATACCACTACATTAGGTTTCACAGAGTCGAATCCACAGTTCCATCTAACATTTGCAAAGCATATTTTACGGCACATTGGGGGTGACTCAAGTGTTGCATTAGGCCAGACATATTTCTGAATCATGGAAAAGGGATTCCAATTTCATCGTTCATGTTCTTTTATTGAATTAAATTCATACAGTTGTTTCTTATAGGTTTTTCTCACTGGCTTCTGTCAACATGCAACCGTTCCCAGATTTTCTGTGTACGAACGAAAGCGAAGCAAGTAACTACTGGAAAGAACTCATTTTATCGAAGCTGATGCTGCTCTGCTTCTGCTGGGAAGAATGAATGAGAGAAGAAAAAGTACACTAAACAAAAAACTAATATGCTCAATATACTTCCTTAGGAACAATTTAGCAAATAAATGGGATGTAACTGAAATGATTCATGAAATCATCTAAAACGTGATGTGAATTGCAGGTTTATTTTTACCTTAACTTTTTAAGATAATGCTAAACAAGGTAACACACGTTCCCTCAATTTACTATTTTTCTTACCCAAGGCATTTGAGGAGGGGCTACACACGGAAAAAGAGAAAAATTCCTTGTGTATATACCATTCATTCAGTCTCCGCAAGGAAGAGTATCATTGGAAGAAGAAAAAAAACTAGCAGGTTTTTATTAAAGAAGAAATGAGAGCACGCACGTTTAAGGAATTGAAGTTAGGTTACATTCCTATTTTTTTAGGAAAAAAAATGAGTAGAGTGTGTGTTTGAAAAGGAGTAAGACGTATATTACATACGAATATAGAAAATATATCCAATTTAGAAATTGGACTTGAAAATTTTCTTCTCTCCTTTTTCCTTCTAATGAACCATGACACAAGTTGAAATTGAAGGATTTTCTGAAGAAGCGGTTGTGGCACATGGTGGCTTGAAACTTATTTCAAACAGTTAGACAGCTTTTAGTTTGTATGGTACAATAAATTTTGTCCTGAGCATAAATATTCTTGACTGATTTAGAGAGAATAACAGCCGAACCACCGTGTTTGTGCTTACTTGTATGGGTATGGAGTGGAAACTGATTCTCCGGATTATG
>JAQGAP010004233.1:0-10829 GCA_034697805.1 Orchesella bifasciata
GCTTGCACATTCCACGCCCATTTTTGTGGCGGTGGAGTCGGCATTTTCTTGCGGGTTCGGGAGTGTCGCTTGTTCCTATTGAACGGGCAGGACCGAGGTAAATCCTTTTAAAATGATTATTTTCTGGAATTAAAATCAATTTACTGACTTCTCTTCATTTTTTAAAGGCTGCCAGCTAGTTCCACCCTATTTAGACGAGTACGGAGAAACGGATGATGGGCATCGCCGTGGGAATCCCCTCAAACTGAACATGGACAAGTTTGAGCAGCTCCGCAAGTTGTGGACTCAGCACGCCATTCCCGAGGAGGTGACGAGGATGACGGAGAACCCGACCAGCTTTGGGACCATGGCAAACTGGATAGATTTATAAATTCATATATATTACATTCTCATTCGTTGGTTCACGAATAACAAAATTAGACCGTGTTTCTTGTTTTCTGATTCGAATAAAAGTTAAATATATAAAGCATTCTTTAACTTCAATTCATTTTATTGCATTCTGAACGGAAATGCAATGCACAATAATTATTTTGTAAACTAAATCTACTTAAACGTATTCTCCTTATCACTTTCATCCTCAGGGCGCGTTCAGAAATGACGTCATCTTCTTAGGGGGAGGCGGGTATCAGGCATTTCGTGATGAAAAGTGACGCCAGGGAGAGGTTAAAGTGAAAAACGACGTCACTAAATTCTAAACAATATTCCTTTGAATTCTAATCAAAACTGAAGAAAAATCCCATTTTTGGTAGCTCATTGCAAAATATTACGTGTTAATGTTACGATTGTACTACTTTTAGGTAGACATAGGAAGACATGGAATATCGGATTTCGGGAAATCCTTGACATTGAAATTTTGCGTTTGGGCATAATAAGATTCATTTACTTTAGTCAAATGCAATGAGAAATTATTACTTTGGTGACAATTAAATTGACGAGACAACGAAGTGCTACTAAATTCTCCCGTTAGTGATGACGTATTCATGTCATCTTAATGCCAACTGCATGAAAAATATTGAACAGCAAATTCTCTTATTTTATACTATTACTTTTATGTGTTCCAAAATTAGATGTTACCACTGAATGATATTTGGATTTCAATTTAAAATAGAACGTTTAATAGGTGTAGTCCTAAGACTTGTAAGTAGAACTCCATTTAGTATTTAATTAGAAATAGAGTATCGCTAATCATCTAATAATCTCATGATATGTAAGCATGATAATATTAAATATTTCTAAACGTTTATTCCGTTTATTTTTACGGTTTCAATCCCTAACCTTCTTCTTCGATAGAGTCTTGTAGCTCATCTACAGTCCGTCTCCGAAAACGGAAACCCGCGTTATTATTTCATTTCAGCTCGCTTAACTAGAAAATCGTCAAACGCGAGCATCTTGAACAGGAGCTTAAGACCTAGGTTTGGAGGTCTGATGACGAGAATTTCAAAGTAAACAGGGAATACGTCCGTCGCAAGTCATAGGAGGAGAAGTAGTATGGAAATGGAAACAACAGACTGAAATCAAATAGAAATGACGGAAAAGGTTTGGGAGACGACTGTGACGGAATAAGTAAGATTGGAAGGAGTAACCTTTATTAAGAAACGCTTTGGTAATTTCAACATTAAAGTTCCGCAGCATTAACTGCCGCTGGCTTCTAGTAAATTTTATATTGGAATTGTACTGCAAAGTACAAGCAATATCATCTGTTTGCGAACATAGGAGAGATCCATATCAGGTCTAAGCATGCCAGGAAGTGACCAGGATCACTTAATCGATCACACAAAAATTTCTAGTAACATCTGTTATGTTAATCCTTTGGAAAACAGTGATATTTTAAAAAGAAAAAATTTGTGGAGTATAACTGACTTATATTAGTTCAATGCATACCCATGCTAGAAAAATCATCAAACTGTCCGGGTTTTATATTGTAAAAGACAGGAATATGGTGAAGTTAAATGAAACCACAAGTAGCTAATGGTTTAACAGAAAATGCCGACAACTAACAAACAATTTCCCGAGTTCCAATTACGGTTGATAGCTTCGACTTTGCATAGATACGTCAATGTTAGCAATGCTTTGAAAATCCAGGGTCTCTGTCTTGCCCTTTAAATTTAATCAATACCTGGTTTCCGGTAAGGATGCTAGGCAAGATTATCTGGAAATATGTCTAACTTACGATTAGTCTACTTGCAAACGAGCTAAACTACATGTACTAAATTCTCACAATTGCCCAAAAGGTATATAAAGACAGAACGATAAGCAGTGGTTTTCAGAAACTCTCTTTGCTACAGGCCCATTTGCAAGGAAACTTAAATCTTGTACATCTTCAAAATAAATAAATTAGTTTTGGTTGAGACAATGAATAAATCCACTTGACAGTTATCCGCTTTGAAAGCAGGGTAGGTTACACAATATTTACCTAAATACGTAACAAATTAATAGTATTTTGAGTTGCAATTGTACTACGCATTAAGGACCGCTCAACAATTCATTTAAATACGTTGAGGTCCGTAACCAGTGTTGTACTCTGTCAATTCTTAAATTCAAGACTTTCAGCAATTTATTCAATAGTTTTTTGATAACTTGATGCGTATGTAAAGTATACCCGGATTGAATTAAGTAACCGGTTTATAAAACAGAAACGTCTTTCTTGGGGGTGAACTAAGAATCCAAATAATCCAGTTTGAGACCTCTGTATGAAACGTTTTAGGCATTACTATTGATTCTATCCTTACAACATGTAATACGTATAATATGCTGATTGCATGGAAAGACGGTCTTAACTTGATAGAAAGTGGTCAGGGTCAATTGATCGATCACACGAAAGCTTTAAAGTAATATCCGCTTTTTTAAGGTCTGAAAAAAATATCTTATTTCGCAACTGAAAAGTGTATGGACTATACGTGAGTATTATTTCAATGTAAGCCAATGTTAAAAACATATTCCATCCAAAGGATTACGACTATGTGTTATGAAGACACCGGAAGTTTTACATGGTGACACAAAACACTACATAGTTCACAAAAACGGCCGATTCTGAACAAAGTAATTCCCGAGTTCCAAAATTTCTATCGTAAAAACTATATTTTGAAGACTGTAGTAAATAAGTCCTTCAAGCAAAACTTTGTATACATTTGTGAGTTTGAATGTGGTCCCTGATACAGTTAAAGCATTTATTTCATTACAAATCACACAAATATATTATAATCTAAAATCGCTTTATTGAATTTTTAAGTCGATAACGTGAACTATTCAGCCGCAGCCGCAAACTTCTACCAGAACTTAACAAAAATAGTGTTTGTCACAAGGTTACACGTGGGAACTTTTCTGTGCGACGATGTCTTACGATTAGTGAATGTTAATTAGAACATGAATCTCTATACCTTAAAAAGCAAAACTACTGTTCCTTAGCCTTTGAGAAGACGGTACAAGAAATAACGGATCGTAAAGTCCAAGTGGAGCTGTGCAAGAATTCGAAAATTCAAGACTCAGTACTTTGTGAAATTATCAAAGCCAACGTGCTTTAAGAGCAAATCATTTCAAATATTGGAACTGTCACGAATTAAATATAAGGTGTCCAAAGACTTCTTTACCAATCACAACGGGAGCAGTGATATTCCTCTGTGTTTAGTACTTTTTTTCAGTTTATCACTGAAACCTGGCAGTATAATAAAATTGATTTTGGAAATAATCTGCAGATGTTTGAAGACTGTCTGGTTCACCTGGTGGCGCCTAGTATTGAGGTACATCAAACGTAAATATTTGTAAAGGTTTAAGGATATTTTTAACTCAGCAAATTGTTCCTTTGCAGGGAAACGAAAATTCGTTAATTGTGGAGCCATTGAAATTTCCAGTTGTCCTGTCTCGTTACTTCTACAAGAAACGTTTATCTTCTAACGCAGCTAACCTAACCAAGCAACGTTCAAGATCATCAGTGGATGCAAATTGTCAAAGTAAAATTTACGATTTGAAAAAAGACAGCGGATTTTTGTTTGCTGCGCTGCCACCCCAAAAACTAAATTGTTTTGTCCAGATATTTTTAATGAGCCTTGTTTTGCAAAGGATTTAAATTACAAAAAGTCTTTACGTGAGCTTGACCCCACATTTTTTTAACGTAATGCTCAATCATCGAATTCCCTACAGGTACGCAACTAGAAACTGCTGCACGTTCTTTATTCACGTAGAAGCAAAGCAGTTTGTTTATAAGTATTTTGAAATTGAACCACGGAACAGTCCTCATTATATTGACGACTTGCTTAGTCGGGGAAGGGGGAAATTGGACTTTATACTTGACCATGGAACTAAAATTTTCTTCCTGCTAAAGTACTCTGAAAAACATAATTCGTACGAAATTTCTGACAGAGCCGTTGAGACATGCCCAGATGTAATTAGCTGGCTTCAAATATTTCGTCAGAATAGTGGTAAATACTTAAAGGGAGACAGGCAGCAACTTTCTATTTGCAAAAGGAACTTTGCTAGATTACCAGCACTTTACGACAACCTTGTTCCATACAATAATTTATTGAAAAGTCGGAAATTGGTCGAAAGGAAGCGATCAATATGTTACAACACGCTTATAAGGTATGTGGGAACGATAGAAGATGATATCAACCACGCCTATCTTTCCGATTGGAAAAAAATGACAGCCAGCGATTTCGAGCCCTTGTTGTTAAAAATACTGTTCCCAAATTGGTTTACGCGGAGGAGTACTCATTGAAGACAGTCCTATATTTGAGTCTCGGCCGATCATTAATCCTACACTGCTATCAACTCGATATGATAAAGTTGAGTTTATCACTTGCGTGCCGATATCAAAACCTGCATACTTATCTCTCGCAGGTTATGCAAGCGCGTTTGACCTAACCACGTGGTTGATTATTGCAGTAAGCCTCTGTTTAACTATGTTATTGTGGCACTATACTGTATCAAAAAATAGAACCATTTCCTTGACTACAATCTGCTTCTTTTACAACATTTTGGTTGGACAAGGAGCGTCCAAGATAAAATGGGCCCGATTGCTCACGGGATGCTGGGTTCTTGCAGGGATGTTTCTTACCAACAACTACCAGGGTAACAACATTGACAAGTTGACCACTCCTTTAAGTCCTGATACTATCGAGACATTTGAAGAAGTCTTTCGCAATAATTTAACAGTTTTTAGTTTGCCTAGGCAATATAAAATACTCCACCTTTTCATCAGCTCTGAACAAAATACTAACTACAACTTAGATGACCATTGGAGCGCTTCGATGGTCACAATTTCGGACACGTATTTACGAAGGCAAATTACAAAGAATTTAGATGATGGCGGATTAGAACTTGAGCGATTTGTAAAAGTACCTGACAATTATAATGAAGCAAAATCCATGATAGAATTTGACTACTATATTTCAAAAGTATCCGAATGTGGACAGGATGTGTTTGTTGACACCTTAGACCGCGTCAGTAAATTACGTTTTGGACTTATCAAGCGGCAAACTGATAGAGCAGCTATTGCCACCAGCAAGGCATCGTTTGGAATTTTGTACCAGGTTTGGGGTTTTCGATTTCTTAAAATACCAATTGAAACATTGGAAAGACGTGTTTTGTCTTTGATTCAATCTGAAATATTTCACTTGTGGAAGGAATGGAAGTTTAGAATTGACACTTGGAATGATACCTTGCAAGCAGCCAAAGCTGAGCTCCCGCTTTCCGCAACAGCAAAAGCCTTGTCGACTGATGGCAATATTGTGGTTGTATTATATCTACACCTAGCCCTTCTTTCTGTTTCCATTCTGCTATTTTTGTATGAATACAGAAAATGTCTAAGACAATTGCTCTATTACTGCTATCCACCGTTAACCTTATAAAAGGATGCTGGAAAAGTTGTTTCAGTTTAAAGCTACATTCATCAAACCAATTGGAGAATCATCCGGTTTCAAATACTGTAATATTACTAGTAAAGACGAACAGCCAAACTAGTGATTCGCAACGATGCAAGTCCTTCGCTTAAATAATAGTTGATGTACTTAAATTAAACTATTCTGTTATTTGATAAATTGAATTAATAATTACTATATATATTTGTAAGAATTCACTAATGTATTTTTCAACTGAAGTTATGAATGAATGTACTAAATTATTTCCACGTGTTAAGAAATTAAAACTATATTTTACAATATTATATGAATTAATAATTATATTATATGTTCAAAAAAACACTAGAAAGATTAATACGCCCAAGAAGCCGTGTTTTCCGGAATTCAGTCAGTTGGCCAATTTTGAACCTTCCTGCTATGGTGCCAGAGGGCGTTTTTGGAAAAACTAAAGCAAACCCCCTCTTTCAAATTTTGTCTTCTTTCTAAAAAAACGAATTAGGTCTCTGCAATTATCAGTTTTTGCTCAAGATTGGTTTAACTTAAGTGCGTATTTTGGCTTACTTTCCCCATAACTTGAAATTCCCTTGAATACGTGGAAACTGGGGCAATTTGAGACTAGGTAAATTTTTACAACTTTTATTGTAGATCATGTTCATATAATATGAAACAAATCCATAGCGTGTTTGGAAATTTAATTCCGGTATTCAAAATCTTAACTCTGATGTACTTTTTGTTGCTGAAAGTTTGAGAACTTTGGAAACTGCAAGTGCATTAAAAGTTTGTTAGTTTGAAATTCAACCTGATTTATTTGTTAAAGTTTGTACTGTTGACTTGATTTACAGCTAGAGCATCTTAAAAGGAGTAAAATCACTATCGTCGAGATGTATGAACTAAAGCTATTGTGTGTTTTTTGTTTTGGTATCTGCTGCAGATACCCAGATAATATACCTTTAGTTCTTACATGTCAACTACAGTGATTTTACTCCTATAAGAAGCTGCAGGTTAAAATCAAGTCAACAGTAATCAAGAAATTGATCAATGTTTTGTTAATAGGAAAGTCTAAAACTGATATCGATGAACATTACAGCTCAGTAAGTTGCGATGTGGTAATTCATCATGGTAGTTTGCGCAGGTTTTGATTATGCTTTCTGCAAACTATTTTAGCGTTGTTGAAATACTCTAATTTCAGAGGACGCTATCGTACAAACAGAAAAACTAACTACCAACAAAATACAATCGCACATATTACGTATCTAGAAGAGTATAAACAGTCCGCAACGTTGATAATTAATAAATGCATGTGCAGTTCATGAAGAATTTGTGTACCAGTTGGAGTTGTTTAATTAAAAAATCATAAAACTTATTTTACTCATTTACATAAAACGCGCATCAAAGGATTTTTTATGCAATAATATATTTGTAATAAATCCATTTTATATGGCTTCACTGATTTAACTCTTAAGACATAAACGAGGTACCAGTCAGGAAAACATAAAAATTGTAAGCCTTTAAAAAAAGTTCACACACTAATATAATTTTTTGGAGCTACATAAATGCCTTAAAAGATCTGTTTATATATTTTTATCTCCGAGCTATTAGTAGAATATGCATCACAAGAAAACGCAAGGATTCAAACAATAAATCATCAACGGAGAGGAGTGTTTCAGAAACATTAAAAACCAAAATTATTTAAGAACTAATCGCATTTTACAGCGTTTGTTTTCATGTTTACTAGCCGAAGCGTTACATCCAAATTTTGAGTCATAAAATTTACAAAAAAACGGTCGTTCACGAATATGAGTCTGTGTATGTTCTAACAGATATCCGAGAGTTGAAAACTTTCTCAAGCAGATGATGCACTCGATCGCTTTTTCAGTTTGCACATGTGTTTGCTTGTGTCTTTTTGCACTACTCTTTGCAGCAAACTCTGCTCCACAAATTCGGCAGGTAAATGGTGTCTCCTTGGTGTGTTGATGAACATGCCATTTGAGTTGATTAAGAAAGTGGAAGTTTTTGTCACAGATGATGCATGTGTGCGCAAACTCCGTTCCGTGAATTGATTGTTTATGATACTGAAGACCTGCTTGTGTGAAAAATTCCTTAAGACAAACAGGACATTTGTAGAACTTTTCTTCCAAGTGGACCCGGATGTGGTTTGAAAGATGGCCCCCTTGTGAAAACCGTTTACTGCAAATTTCACAAACGAATGGTTTCTCACCAGTGTGGGTACGCAAATGTCTGGTTACGGCACTTTGTAGACGGAATCGTTTTCCACAAACGTGACACTGGTGCGGTTTTTCTCCAGTGTGAATATGCATGTGATTTTTAAGTGACCAGGCTGATGCTAATGTTTTCAAACACAAGACGCACTTAAACATCGACACTTCCCTCAAATGTACAGCTTTCACATGGCTGTTTAAAGTCGATCCATGTTTAAATCTTTTGTTGCACTGTTCGCAACCAAACGGCATTTCGCCAGTATGAACTCGTAAATGGTTGTCTAAGGTGGCCTGTCGTGCAAACTTCTTGCCACAGACAGTACAGTGGAATAGCTTTTCGCCCGAATGAATAAAGCTATGCTGACGCAAGCCAGATGAGTTGGAAAACGATTTTGGGCACATTGTACAGTTATACGGTTTCTCACCCGTGTGAATTCTTTCGTGCCTTTTTAAGTGGAAAGCCTGAGTAAACGTGTTTCCACACGTTTTGCACTCAAACTTCTTCTCTTCGTGAGTTAACGCATGTTGTTTAAGAGTTTGTCGTTTTGCGAATGCTTTGGAACACACTTGGCAATTGTATGTTTGAATTGGGTTGCCCACTTTTTTGTGGCTGGAAGATTTAGCTTTTTCGTTGACAAAATGAGGACGGTCCATTTTGAGTTTGATATCGTTGTATTACTAATGGTCCTTGCCTGTTAAGCTTTAAATTCACATAATAATTCTGTTAACAACAAATCTTAGGAATGATGTGAAAAACTGGAATGACTAAACGACAAATAATTACCTTTTTTTGTTATTCTCCAATTTTTAATTATATTATTTGTTTTCAAGTCACTGAGAGATTTAAAATCGAGAAGGACTGAATCGACCGAGCACTGGCAACGTGGAGCAGTCACAAACAAGGAACAAAAATATTTCGTTTACACAAAAATGCACGAGGACTAAACACTCGTTGATGAATATGTAATGAAAGCGTTCTCACTTGTATGAATGGTTTGCTATACATGAAAACGGTGCAGAATAACGAGAACCTCTTTCAATGTACCTAAAATTTACAAAACCGAAACATACTAAAAATAAATGAGTGTGCGACTGTAAGAATGTAGCCCAACGTTTAAAACCTTACGATCTCAACATAACACCTACAATATTTCTGTAATTGGAATGTAGTGGATTGGAAAATGACTTACCATGACTTACCATGTACCTTCCGTCCAATCAGTAAGTTTCATAGTCAACAACAGTTCCATACCTGACCAATATTACATTTGTTGTCAATTCTCATACCACCTTGATACCATTACAAAAGCAATGCTTGGTTGTTTACAATCATTTTGAATGAAACTTGCATTTTCATTTGTATTCTCAGCCGTACTGTTAATTTAGAATGTTGAAAACTTGCGTTTTTTGGGCCCACGCTGTAGTATACAAAATGTTAAGTACGAGATACATTTAATATCACTGGCTTTCCCAAGTAAGGGTGCGATCAGAAATGACGTCATCTTCTTAGGGGGGAGGGGGGTACCAGATGTTAGTGACCAAACAAGACGCCAGGGGGAGGGTGCTTAACATGATTAGTGACGTCACTAAATTCTAAAATAAAATCATAATCAAAAACTGAAGAATATCCCATTTTTGTTAGCTCATTGGCAAAATATTACGTGTTTAAATGTTGTTGTTACTGTTGTACTACTTTTAGGTAGACTTGCGAAGCGAATTTGTGAACTGTTGCGTCGTCCTAAATGACCGCTTGCGATTACCTTAGAAATATTTTCACAAAACAAATTAGATGTTAATGATGCAAGTCTATTCAAATTAAAGCGGTACAAAATTTGTTGACCACTGCAGTAAATTAGTAACTTTTAACTTTCGTAAAATCTTTAAGTTCAAAATAATCGTATGTTTTAAAACCTTCAGCTTCCGTGGTGTTGCCTACCCAAGGCCATCCTACCCGACGTTGTTTTTTGCCAGCGTCATGTTTTAGCCCGGTATTCGGCTTCATTCTAGTGACTAGAATCTAGTCACAATTGTGATCTATTATTACTGCTTGAAACACCACTTTTTACAAACTTCTACCATTTGAATTCCAACGCAATAGGTACGTAAATATTTAAATATTTCTGGAAACCCTTGAGTCAAGGGTTTCTAGAAAGGGCCTTGACATTGACATTTTGGGTTTGGGCAAAATGAGCTTCATTTACTTTAGTCAAATGCTATGTGAAACTATTACTGTGATGACAAATAAATTGACAATGAAGTGTTACTATAATTTCCCGTCAGTAATGACATATTTACGTAATCTTAACTCCAACTGCACGGAAATTTTTTGGTAAGCAAATTCGCTTACTTTATGCTTTTCATTTTATGGGTCTCAAAATTAACTGTTACTACTGAATGATATTTTGATTTCAGATCAAAATACAACATTAAAAAGGTGTAGTCCAAAGACTTGTGATTAGAACTCCATTTTAGTACCTGTAATCTTCTTTCCGGCTTGTGCCTTCCTAAAAAAGGGATCAATCCTCTGCTTCCAATTTATCGGGATGCTATTCTCAAAGGTGGAGCGGATTTGAAGGAACAAGCTACTTTGGGAATAGGAGAGTTGATCAGATTGAGCAGTGAGGCTGCACTCAAGCCTTCACTTATCCAGGTTACCGGCCCACTCATCAGAATTCTTGGCGATCGTTACCGTCCAGCTTTAAAATGCGCTGTTTTGGACACCTTAACAATTCTTCTGGATATTGTTGGGCTGTCGCTC